>APFE031019532.1:0-19562 GCA_000404065.3 Pinus taeda
ATTTACCAGGACTAATCTCAACAAGAGTATTATCAGGCTCAAAAGCACACAAGGGTGTCACTAGAGATGGTGATGATGGGGGTAGAGAGTCATATCCTTCCTGAAAATCTAGACTAAAAATTTGACTCAATGACTCAAAACTAGGGATGGTTTATAGATTGTTTAGGAAGTCTTGATTCTCTCCCTCCAGTGAGGACTCAACATTTTGATGTATCAAAGAAACAGGTTGAGTCTCCTCATCACTATTGTAGTCTAACCATAAAGTGTCTCAGAGCTCCTGAATAGATCTAGTGGGTGGATATAGGGTGACTTTCTTTTTGGAATCTCCATAGCAAATATACATATCACCAAAATGACATCCAATATAAGCATCGGCCGTAGCAAGCCATGGTCGTCCCAAGATCAAGGGACGCCATCCCACAGGGTTCTTTGGCTAAAGCACAATGAAATCTATGGGATATTCCCAAAAATCTAGGGAAATAACTACATCATCCAACACCCCTTCCGGCTTGATTTTAGATCAATCTGCTAGTTCAAGCACAGTGGGAGTAGGACGAATATGGACCAGTCCAAGTTGATCCATAGTTTGCTTGGTCATAAAATTAATGGATTCCCCTAGGTATATAAGTACATTGGAGATAAGAACATCACCTATCTGAATAGAGACAACAGGGTTTCCGGGGTCGGTATATTTTTCTATGTGCATAATCTCGTCATTGACTCTACTACTCTATCAACAAATTGAATGGTTTGGGGTTCCAATCTTCTCCTTCTTGGCTTCTTGAGACAGAGTTACCCAATGATTTTTGTACAAATCGGTATCTCTTGGATAGCTTGGAGCAAAGGTACCCTTATGAAAAGGTTCCTAAGCTTGGAAGCCAGGATAGACTCAGGAATGGGGTCTTTCTTCTCCACAACTAACATCTCTGGATAGAGAGGCTGGTTGGAAGAAGATGACAAGGGCTCAGAATGTACAAGGATAGGCTGAATGGTGTCATCTTTTTCGTAATGGTCAGGGGTTTCCTCCTCTACTTTCTCATCGATAATCACCATGGGCTACTTTTGATTCTCTGAGGTTACTACCTTCCCTGATCTCAATTGGAGATCATTGACTCCAACTGGCATAGTTTGAAATCTGGATGAAGAAAGCGGGGTCATAGAATGTATCATTTGTACCACTTTATTATTGGGGTTGGGTAAAGGTTGAGTAGGTAGTTGAGAAGGTCAAAATGGTAGAGGTAACGGTAACGGTGGCATAGGTTGACTCAGTTGAGGTAATGATGGTCGAGGCATTGGGTAAGGTGCATATGTAGGAGGGTATGATTGCATAGGTGCATGATAGGGATTATGTGAATGATGTGAATGGTTTGGCCCTCTCCATCCTTGTTGCCAAGATTGGGAGGGTTTTTCATATTGATATTGATTCCCATGCTACCAATGGTGAGAGTGACCAATGGTAGGATAGGAATATGAATGTGCATTATAACCAAAACAATGTGGTGGAGATTTAGGAACCATACCTGTACTTACCTAAGGCCAATTCCTTCTTGCTCCCATAACATGCAATGATTCAGCTTCAGGTTGTCCCCCCTCCAATACAACTTTCAGCCCAGGTATAGTGGGACATTTATCCATAGCATGGTTATCTGCAAAAATTTCACATTTATTAGTTGCTTTAATATCTAGAGGACATTCTCTTAAAGGACACTTTCTTCTACATTTAGGACAGAAAATGGACAATATCTCTTGCTATTCTACAAGTTTTTGCTGAAACTTCAAAGAGTCTATTTGTTTACTAATAGTATTCATTATTTCAATTTTCATATTGTCCATTTTGTTTTCTAATCCAATAATCATAGCATCAGTACATTCAATTTTTATGTTTTTATTCCGAATTCCTTTACCGAATCTATATTGATTCCTTGAGAATTTCCTGCACAAGTCATAGATCTGATCAAAAGTCTTTTGAATAATATCCCCTTGTCCTAACAAATTTAAATTATTTCTAGCATCATTAGTGAGCCCACGTAAGAACAAGGTTCTAATGGTACTTAGATCAAATTTGTGCTTTAACCTTTGAAGGATATACAAGAATATCTCCAAGTAGTCCTCTAAAATCTCATCATCATTTTGCACAATAGTAAAGATTTCATCTTGAATATCTCTAGTTTTATAATATTCCTGATATTTTGACAAGAACACTCTCTTCATTTGCTCCCAAGAAGATATAGTGTTTCCTCCTAGTCCCACAAACCAGCGGAGTGCTACGTCCTTGAGGGTTGCAGGAAACAACTTCAACTTTTGGGCATCCAATGAATAATCATAACTCCTACAAAAAATATCAAACTCAAATAAGAAAGAGTCTGGGTCTTCATGTACTTTACCACAAAAATGAGGAAGAGCTAATGGTGAAATGTTTTTCATTTGTACTTGTGTATTAGGATCCACAATCAGGAATACGAAAGTGGACTGTTCCTCATTTACCTTATTTTCACCACTTCCTTTTGCATGGTCTTCCATATCTGCCATTTTTGTTATTCCACCCAAACCACTCTTAACAGGCTAAGAAGGTTGACTATGGATTCCAATATTCCCCTTCTTCCCCTTTATGGGTTGTGTCACACCTGAACCACTGCTTATAGGGCCTAGGTGGATTGTTCCTGCGTGATGAGTCTAAGTTTGTTTGGAATTTATACCTGCAAAAGAAGGCCCAATATGAGTTTTGATTTCATATTTGTCAGTGTTTCTTTGGCCCCTAGTGGGCTTCGGACCCCTATCTCTTTTAGGGATTCATTTCAAAAAATGACAAAATGAAATTCAAATAAAAACTGCAAGTTAAAAAAAAATAAATCGAAACCTATAAATTCCTTCAAACAATAGAATCGCACTGTAGAAAAAATAATAGCAGACTTACCCCTATTGCAAAAAATGGAAAATTCTTACCGATTCAAATCGCCTCCCCGGCAGCGGCGCCAAAATGTTGGGTGCAAGAATTGTGCTTGAACAAACTCCTCAACACTTAATTGTCAACCTGAGGTTTTCGTAAACTTAGAGACGAAGCATAGGTAATGCAAGAAATGGTATGAACTTTTCTTATCTCTAATCTTAATTCTTAAAGGAAATGCTTTGCAGAATCAGACAAAAAACAATCAGAAAGGTAATTAACACCAAAGAAACTCTAGTGCTCGAATGTAAAAGACAATTTCAATGTAAATCAAGTAAAGAAATTCCACACAACGAAAAAAATATTAAATGTTGTAATGAAATGCTATGTTCATCTTCAGATAGATGGCTAACAATCTGACAAGTTTTCCCTTGCAGAATTTTGTCTTCCTTCTGATCTTCCTTCCACACAAACAACCTATCCTTACACTGTTACAATCTACTTGCACTAGTGTAAGTAGAATATCTCTATGCAAAACTATATATGCCCTTCCTTACTAAAGACTTATGTCTTAGTGGAAGTGCTCTAAGCCTAAGGGCTTAGAGTACTCTGTTTCTGTGACAAGAGACTAGCTCTTGCACCAAAGTAGAGCTTCCTTCACCTAGTTTCCAAATTACTTTCGAAAAGACTAAAAGATTTGTTGGGAAAGAATTGAAACTATAAATGAAATTTTGAAGTAAATTATCTGTGAAAAAGGAATTTCTTCAATTCATTAAACCTTGCAAAGGAAATGAACTTCATGAAATAAAGGCACTTCAAAAGAATCAAATAGTAGTCTAAGCATTTTGCATGTGTTATCTAACTTTAGTAATCCATTCAAAGAATGTTTATGTTCTTTGCAAGTATAATATGTTTATGATAATTTTATGCAACTACTTCCAGATCCTCTTAAAGATGTAATTTTAATACCGAAGACAGTTACTAAATTAATGATTCATTCACTTGCGTAATAACTGGAAATAATATGCAGAGAATTGATTCATTGTTTGCTGCAAAAGAATAATTAAACCAAAGTGTAGGCAACAACATGCACTGGTGCAGGAAAGATTTATCTGCACGATCCGATAAAAAACGAGTTAAAACAAAGATTGAGAATGAAATAAATGCAATAAAGATATCTCATAAACAAAGTACACACAACTAACTCTCAAACCATGGATCTGTTTCACACATTAGCTACAAAATGTATTTTAAATCAGAACTTGAAAGATAAAGATTAAGATTATAACATCACACAGCTGCAATCAAAATATCCACACCTTCTTTCTGGATAACAAAAGCGAGAGGGGTAAACGAGCTAGGTTGGTTGGGCCCTAGCCAACCATCTCGTTCCCCTTCTAAGGAACGAAAAATCTCAACACTTTGAAAGATACATCAAAGATAAACTAGATGCTATGTATGCAAATCATGACAATTCTCTTGTATTACTTGATTTGACAAATATACATGACAGAGCAGTCCAACCCCAGAGTTGAGGCAATAACCGGATTACATAAGCAAAAATTACAATTGATGGTTCTCTACTTACTAGCCTCCTCCTACCTATATCTATATTCTCTATATCCTTTCGTCTCTAGCCATTTTCACTAATTATAGACATTTCTTGTTTAGGCCTTTTGACTGAACAGACTTAGAAACCGAAATTACAAAATTGGCTAGTGGTTATAATACACATGAATCTCGCTTGGCCGTAACCTAACCTTGGAAAATATTCCCTGATTTCACACCACCTATTATCCTGTTTCAACTCATCAACAACTAAACTCGGAGTCAAGGATCGAGACCCATCCTTGTGGAAGATTTGGCTTCTCGGAAATCTCAGACAATCTTTGTGGCGGTGCAGGAATCTACCTGTACTAGTCATACTAATTCATAATTAATACTAAGTTCCGTGATTACTCTATGAAATTAATATGAGTTACAAGAGATATGTAAATAGGCATGAAATCCATATAAAATGATTAATGAAGTGCTGAAATATATCTTAATATAAAATATGAGCATGTGCAGGAATTGGTAACCATCTTGTACTAGTGCAGGAAGGAAGGGTCTTCTATTGAGATAAAATAGAGGTTGATTTTGATGGAAATGGGGTAGAAGATAGGGCCGTTTAGGATACTAACATCCTCCCATGCCTAAGCTGTTGTGTGTCCTCACACAATGTTTTACCTCTGCAAAAAATCTTCAATAATGAATGGCCAGCTCCTCACTCCTGAGCTTCAATGTTTGTTCATGCTGTTACTATCTTTGGCTTCTTGTATCAGGATTTTTGTAGCTACTTAGTCACCTTCTTGAGGCGTCTATAGAATTTGGAAGCCTTATACTTCCATACCTTTACTTGCTGCTTCTGCCTCTTTATCTCTGCAAGTTACTCCATCTCTCTCTGTTTCTGTCAACTCTGCTCTTTCATGAAAGGGTTCAAATCCTCCAGGTCATGGAATTTTTGCTCCAGATCTACTATTATGCTATTGAGGAAAAGAGTGGAGGGTGTTGTGCTAAGATCTTCGAGTGTGAACGCCTTTTTTGGCACAGACTCAAAACAAGTCCCATCATCATCAAGGTCGAAGCTGTCAAAATCCTGCTTTATGACATCGCCGAGGGTTTCTATACTCGGGGTATTCTCGTTATTGAGGGTTTTGATTCCCTCACCAATCTTTGTGCCTTATGCACTCAATTCCCTGGGGCTCTTAGCACCTTGTTCTCCCGGCTTCTTAGGGGATGCAACACCTTGTCTTTCCAAATCAGTAGGGGTTTTAGTTCCTCAATCTCCTACAGTTGCAGGGACTTCAATACCATGTCCTTCAAACACTGCAGGGTCTTTAATACCTTGACCTCAAAAAATTGCAAGGTCTTTAGTACCCTGAACTTCTAAAATCTTAGGGTTTTCAGTACCCTGACCCTTGAAATCATTAAGGGTTTCTACGTCTAGATCGTTGAAATTATCAAGATCCTCTACATGTTGTTCCTCTTCGTTCTCTTCTACTTGCACTTCACCAGTATGCGGTGTCGATGTCGTCTTTCTACTCTTTAGCCTGTTGACAAATGTTGACAACAAGACATCATCTTCCGCGTTCTCCTCATCTTCCATAGTGTGTGCCACTTCATCTACAAGCACCGAGAGATTATGAACTGGGGGAACTTTGGGGTGTTTCATCGATTACAATTGGAGAAATCGACTGGTTCATCCCTTGGGAAAAAAATTTTCTCCTCATTTAGGTTCTAGGCTTCCTCTTCTTTGCCACGGGTGGAGTGTTCTCAACGACCCTCTTTTCTGCTTGCACTGGTGAAATTTTACCTTACCACTTGGCTGGAGGCAATGCCCCTGCCTTTCTCTTCTTACCTATACTGGTGCTAGCAGATTCTTCTGCACCCCTTGCTCAGAATTCTTTCAAAAATGCTTCCCATGTTATCCCCTTTTTTTATAACTTTTTCTTGACCAAAATTGTAATAAGCCCATGATGGCAGAGCTTGTTTGCAACCTGGTTTGCACTGCTATGCACATTTTTTTCACCATCTTCTCAAGGCTTCTAAGCAAGAAGTGAGGAAAATTAATCAATTTTTCTGCCTCGAAATGCAACAACAATTGAAGGTGGTATAAAAATGCCAAGGTATAGTGTCCTTCTCCGGTTAAAAGCTTCTGCAATATCAACAGTAAATCTCGCCACTTCCCAGCCATGGCAGTCTGTGGAAGTCCCTTTCTCCAATCGACCTTAATTTTCTTATCAACCACAAACTGGTGCCAATGCTTCTTCGCAAGCTACTCTTTTTTAAACCAGTGCTCCCCTGTAAGTGGAAAGCCTGTGGCTTGTGCGATGAACTTCTCCGTAATTTTGAATTTTAAGGACCTGGCCTTGGCTCAACCTTATTTGAACATCCTTGCAAACTGTAATGCCACTGCCATGTTGAACCCGTCAAACTTCTGTAGAAATGGAAAGAACCCAGATTCTTGCAATAGTGTAAGATTGTTCATGTACTCAGTGATTTGTTCAATTTCCTAGAAAGACATCGGTTCATTCCTCACAGGTGCCATTTCGAACCACACTCCACTTCACTCTATTCACACCGTCGAAGGAATTTCTGAGTGACTCCAACGTTCGCCAAGAGTTCTATGCCAAAGATTCACCACCCTCCGTCTTTTCAGACCCACTCACTAGTTATGATGGAACATCCCCCCCGCATCAGGTATTGATTCGTGTCAACCCACTATGGGTGAATTGTGATGATTGGATGCAATGGTGGTATAGGCAGCGGTGGTGCAATGATTATAATGATCAGATTGCAGGTAAACTAATAATAGTCAAGTAGTGCAAAATCATTTCAAGGAGGGTGTGCAAGTTATTGGACAGTAGTACCATCCCGCAGTCAGCATCCAATCATACATACTTCAACATTTATTAAAAAATATTAGATTCTAAACCTTACACATCTTGCACTTTAAAGATTTGTTCCTAGATTAGTAAATAATGAAATAAAGCATCAATTAAAACCAGGAATGAGATAACATATCCCTGATAAACCAATCCAGGGCTGTGTAAAATTGCTTTCACAGTCAACTGTGTTTCTGCAACCAAACCTACTTACACTGCACTGTGCTTGCACCAGAGACTTTTACCACACAGAGAATCTGATAGGACATACTTCTGTGGCTAGACTTAAAAATTTTCCTTATTATACAAGAAAAATTTATTTTCCATCCCTTGGTGTTTCTTGAACATGCCTTTCGGATTGACTGCATCAAATTTTGCAATCAATTCATGAGGGAATAAATAAGTTGGGAAGGGGTAAATAAAGAAGAAAGAAGATATTTTTACCTTGAAATTTTCTTGCACTGGTGGAGGCAGAAAATAACTGCAATGGGAAGTAAGCGTTTACTTGGATAAAAATGTCCATGCTAGTTACCCCAAACTTGGGTAAGTGCTCAGTTTCGTGAACCTGCTTCTTCTTGGTGGTAGCCAACATATCTAAAAATAAAGTAACATTCCCTTTTTATTAAAATTTTGATCTTCCTTCCAACATGTTGGTTTTCAGGTCGATCCTTCTGTAATCATGTCAGTCAATTGATATTTTGACTTGGCACTTGGTGGGAAAACTTTGTCTCTTTCTCCTATGCATTTTGATATCTACTCTCCTTTCATGGTTATTGGTTGAATTTCTGAAGTGTAATTGCTTGATGAAGATAATTTAATGCTAAAACAACTATAATATATATTCACAAGTGTTGGGCACGAGATCCCTTAAGGATAGTTTTGGGGCTTAGAGCCCAGATTTTGGTCCAAGTTTTGTAATTCGAATGTAAAGACTCTGCATTTTGTGGGCGCGAAGAGCGTAGTTTGTTAAAGAGTCATAGGGTTGTCTGTCGTTATTTTGATAATGTAATGTCGGTTATAGAAGATCTACCCATGGTTCGCGAACCATGGGATTGTATAAATAGAGCGAAGCTCTAAGTAGTTAAGACAATCAAATAGATCAAATGATGAAGATGTATGTGAGATAGATCTAAAGTGTAAAGTCTAGTTTTGGGTCATAGCATAGGTAGAGGCTCTACAGTTGAGTTCGTAGAGGCCTAGTAGTCCACAGTTGAGTGCGCGGACCCCTGCAGCTGAGTGCACAGGGCGGTTTGAGTCTGTAGTTCTCTAGAAGTATTAATAAAGAGAAATTTCTATCAATTATGCGTCTTTTTTCCTGTTTTATGCATCTGTTTATTGGGTATGAATTTCACATCTAATGCTTATATGATGTGCGAATGTGTATAATTGTATTGGCTAAGTGAATGCAAGTTAGAATACCAATTTATGTGAAGATAGTTAAGGTCTGTCGATAAGATAAGTAACATACTTAGTCTAATTCGAGAATTAGTGCAGTTCGTTGCCTTAGCAGCGTGAAATCATCTCAGCCCCTAGTTAGGGCTGCATGAAGGTCGATTGTAACACTTTGCGAAGGTACTGAAGGGTGGAATAGAGCACGAAGATACCTGCAAGAAGGTAGGTCTAGTTGGACTAAATCGACATCACATCCATCTCAAGGGTGTAGAAACTTGGTTCCAGCATCCCCCCATACTGCTTTGGGTGAGACTTCACTCTGTGCTCCGTAGGATGATGTCGAAAGGGCTAGTAGTGTAGGGAGTTGTTTGGCTAAATAACTCTAAACCTAGGTCATGCCCCCATAAGCCAATAATAAGTAATTATCATAGTTAAAATATAATGCTTGTATCTATTGCACTCTATTTTTCAACATGGTATCAGAGCATTGACGAAGCAAGGAAGTTGAATATTACAATTTGGTGAATCTCTCTCTCTCTCTCTTTCAAGAAGGAACAAGAAGGAAGTCTCTCTTCATCCACTTACTCTTGGAAGGAATTCTCTTCTCCTCATTTAACTATGTCTAAGGCTTGTGACCAAATGGCTCCTTCTTGCAAGGAAAGTAACAAACTTGAAGAAGTAACCAATTTAAAGGAATGGAAAAAGAGGCTTGATTTTGTTTTAGAGGAACATAATGTCCTTCAATATGTCAAGGGTCAAATATCTCAACTTGAGGATAATGATGGAAAATATAAGTTTATAAAAGGTGAAGCTAAGGCCCAAATAATTCTCTTTGAGTCTCTTAAGGACAATTTAATTCCTATTGTATTGGAATTGACAACATCAAAGGAAGTGTATGATAAGCTAGTCAATATATACACAATTAATAACACGGGTCAAAGGATATCATTATGGAATAAGATTCCTGATGTGAGGATGAATAAGGGTGAATCTATGGTCTCCTTCTTTATGAAGATAACACATATAAGGGACCAACTGGAAGGCATGTGTGAATTGGTTGCTGAATCAAAATAGGTAACCACAACAACAATCAATGGGCTACCTCATCTATGGGATGGATTTTCTGGTGGAATTTGTGCTAGAAATACTACTCCATATTTTTATGAATTATGGACAACTTGTAAACAAGAAGAATCAAGATTCAAAGCTAAAGGGAATATTTAGGAGCTTGACTCATAGGCTTTTGCTACATGATCAAGAATATTTAATGGGAAAACGAAGTTCGGATTTGAAAAGAAAAATACTAATATAGGAAGAATACATACTCCTCAAGACTTGTCAAAAGTTTAGTGCTATGGATGCCACGAACATGGACACTATAGAAGTGATTTCCTTGAAAAGTTAAATAACAAAAAGAGGAGAGGCATACAATCATGCTTCAACTAATGATAATGTGGAACTTCCAAAGAAGATTAAGAATGAAGCTAATAAATATTTCTATTACTTCTCTACTCTTACAACTTCAGTTGATGACAATGATATGTGGGTCATTGACAGTGGTGCCTATAGGTGATTGTGATAATCTCTCAAGTCTATCAAAAGAAAAATCATCTCATAAGGTTGAGCTTGGAGACAAGAATACTATATGATTGAAGGAGTTGGAGCTGCCTCTATCAAAATGGAATCTGGTGAGAACATTTGTCTCAACAATACACTCTATGTACCAAGTTTTAAAAATAATTTGGTCTCTATTTTATGTATATAAGATAAGGGTGATAAAGCGGCTTTTATTGATGGAAAAGTGATTGTTTGGAACAAAGGATCTAGTATAAAGAATATTAGAACTATTGGCATCCATGAAGGAAGGTTATATAGAATCCTAAGTGAATCTCCTCAAGCCTTGGTCCACAATGATATGAATCTATGTGAACTATAGGATAGAAAGTATGCCCAACTTGAATTACACAACATTTCCTTCTTCAAGGGAAATGGTGACAGGAAGGCACAAGATTCAAATTGGTCATGAAGGAACATGCAAAGGATGTGCCCTTGGGAAAAATGTCAAGAAATAATTTGAAAACAGTAATAGTAGGGATAAAGAAATTTTAAATATGATTCATTTTGATGTTTGTGGTCCTATGCCTATAAAATACCTTGAAGGTTCCCTGTACTATGTATCTTTTGTTGATGATTACTCTCACAAAATATGGATCTACCTCTTGAAGAAAAAATATGAAGTGTTTGGAAAGTTTCAAGAATTCACAGCGCAGGTTGAGAATTAGTCTAAAAGAAGATAAAGATCTTGAGATCCAATAGTGGAGGTGAATTCACATCCTAGTAGTTGGTTGCATTATGTAAGGAAGCTAATATTATGAGGGGGATAATAGTTCCCTATAATCCATGACAAAATGGAGTAGCTAAAAGGAAGAGTAGATATATTGAAGAGTTTGGTAGAGAAGCACTACATGATCAAGATCTTCCCATGTTCCTATGGAGAGAATCCATCATGACCGTTTTATACATTCAAAATAGAAGTCCTCATTGAGTGATTCATAACATAACGCCTGAACAAGAATTTACTGGCCAAAAGGCAAGTGTGGATCACTTATGGATCTTCAGTTGTTCTATATTAACATACCTAAGGACAAGAGGAAGAAGTTGGATCCTTTAGGAAAGAAAGGAATATTGGTTAGATATATGGAATCGTCAAAAGCCTATAGAATATATTTCAAGGGACAATGATAGATCGATTTTAGCCAATATGTTACCTTTGATCAAAGTTTCACCTTCAAGAAGTCCATGGAAGTTGCCTCATCGATACTAATGAATATTAAGAAACTAAGACCCATCAAGAGGGAAGCTTGGATCATCCTACTAAATAATCTTCTAATCACTTGGGAAGAACTTGAAGAATTGGTTAAACCTATGGATCCTATCATTGTTCCTGAAAGTAAGAAGGGAGTAGTTTGGTTAAGGACCATATTACAAGATGCAGAAAGACATGTCGTTCCTCAAGTCACATTTAGAGTATGAAAGAAGGCTAAAATATATTATAGGTATGCAACATTTATGACAAAGATTATTAATACTGAACCTTCTATCTATGAATAAGCATCTTGTCAATGGGTTTGGAGAGATGTTATGACAAAAGAATACTAATCAATTATGAATAATGTGTTGGCATTATGATACATGTGTTGTCCTTGATGGCAACTCACTTATATGAAAGTTCATAGTACAGTAGGTCAATAGCAAAGGATTACAGATTGGACTCCAAATAATGAAGAAAGAGAGGTATACACTAGTTCGCTTTGTCCAAGGCACGTATACACATGGTTTAATAGAACAAAAGTAGTGTATAACGTATACACACACTTTCACCGGAGGAAAAGTGCGTACATGTTGGAAAACCATGCTTTTGGTATGAGGTAATTGGTCCAAGGTATTTGATCCGAGGTATTTGGTCCAAGGTATTGAGAAAGGACTAAGAGTATATAAGGAGGAGAAGATCATTAGGCCAGGTGTGCAAGTATTGAATATCTTCTGAAGTGTTAGATCATATATATAGGTTATGAGCTTCTAATGCGTTGCTTGATCTGATCTAAGAATGCACCCTTGTGGTTGATGATGGTTGATGGATCAGGATCATAAAGCCTTAAATGTATTATCAACCTGGGGGATTCATAAACTTAGAGATGAAGCACAGGCAATGCCAGAGATGGTATGAATCTTCCTAATATAAATCCCTACTTTCTTTAAAGGAAAGATTGTAGAATCAAACTAAAAAGAGAAAAAGGCCACTTGAACCATCAAAATAATCTAAGACTGGAACAAGGAAGAATGCATTTGCAAGAGGGAATTAAAGATAAAGGGAAATCACTCTAGCTAATTATTGTTTAACTATTGAGTGTGTGTTTTTCTTTAGCAGAGACACTTGGCAGTCTCATCAGATGGGCCCTTAAACCTACTCCTTTAGAGATTTCCTTCTTGCACTAATCTGTCCTGTACTATCACAGTCTACTTGCACTAGTGCAGGAACAAAGATTTATGCAGAAGGTATAAATGGTGTCTTTACTAAAGGATTTTTACTTCTTGCAAGGGCTTGAACTTTTCCAGGTTCAAAGCACTCAGATCCCATGGCAAGAAACTAGTTCTTGCTCCGGATTAGAGCTTCCTGCACTTAGCATTTAATTCTTAAAATGAGTGCTTAATTATTGCAAGTGCTATTATACTGTTAAATCAAATTGCGCACATAAAAAGTGAATGTTTCTGATCTTAACAAAGTGCAGGAATAAAGAAACAATCAATATGCATTCATCCTGTCATGAGAATGTAATGAAAGAAAGAAGATTGCGGGAAGTAGACTAAGAAGGCTTGCTGCATCACACCAACGTGCACTGGTGCAGGTTCATTTCTCCTGCTTGGACAAGGTAGGGAAAACCAATCAAATGGAATTGCAGAAAAGGAGATATCACACCAACATGTACTGGTGCAGGGTTATTTCTCCTGCTTGGACCAGGCAGAGGAAAACCAATTTGAAATCAAGTGTAGAAAAGGGAATTTATCTACTTCACACAATGGATCCGCTTTCACTTAGACATGAATGCATGTGCTTAAAACTAAATCACGCTTGACAATGTAAACACAAATTATAGGAAAACGAGAAATGGGGTAAATGAGCTGGGTTGGTTGGGCCCTAGCCAACCAGCGTGTTTCCCCTTTAAATAAAAACACTGCTCAGTACCTTAATCAATTCATAAGCTCAAATACAGAAACTCAATTTGTGAAACATGAGGTGGAGCTCCCTTTTATTAATTCACTGAGGCAAGTACATACATTAATACATCGTCCAACCTAGATTCGGGTGATAACAAAATGAAACAACCTATTACCGCGTCTCTGGATGTGTCTCTGTTCTATTCTACTATAAAAAAATTCCCCTTAGTCCTATTTACATTGTACATTATATAGATCTTTGGCCAAAGGCCAAAATAGATCATTCAGTTGACTACATAACCAAGTGCAGAATTTAGCTTTTCGGCCTTCAAAATTAGACAATTAGCAAAATTAGCTATAGCCAATCTCTAGTTTTCGTTCTTCACAGATTCGATCTCAGCTGCTTTTGGATTGATCTTGCTGTCATGGTTGAAGCTTCTTAAAATGAGGTGGTGATCAAGGAGGTTCGGATTTGCTACAATGACTTGTTGTCCTAGCAACGGTGCAAGATCTGATCCTGCACTAGGATCAGAGTTCACGGTAAGTACTCTAACTACCAAATAAACATTGGAGATATCAATAAGTTACAAAGAGTGATTAAAAGTAAGAAATCATGTAATAAATGATTAATTAATGCTAAGTTAAATTAAAAGTATGAAAAATAAATTTTATATGAAATATGTCATCGTGCTTGGACTGGTGCAAGAAGAGGGTGTATAAAAGAGGTAAAACAATGGTAAATGGTTATGATTTAGGAAAGGGAAAATGGAAAAAAGAGAGAAAATTAGGGGGGTAACATCCTCCTATCCCTAACCTGTTGTGTGCCCTCACACAACTCTTTACCTTTGCAAAAAATCTTCAAAACTTTGAGCATTCCATCTCAATCCTGCTCTGACATACTAACATCAGCCTGCAATGTTTCAGACTTCTTTTTTCTGATGTTCTTTAGTTTCTTTGTCACCTTTGTAAGTTGATTGAAACATTGTGCAACTCATACTTCCAAATTCTAACTTCCCCTTTCTTTTTCTGGATCTCCGCAGTTAATTCTTCTTTACTCCATTCTTTATCCTCCTGCACTTTAGCTATGAGTTGTTCTAAGTTCTGCACTTGAAGCTCTAGTTCAACTATCCAAGCAACAGAAGTTACCAAATCTTCTTCTTCTTCTGTCTCGACAGGGGTCGTGTCTTCATCAGGGACCTCAGTATCCCTCATGGTTAAATTAACAAATTATTCTTCTTTTGGTTCTTCTTCTTGCTCTAGTGCAGAAGGGGATTCAACGTCCTGTGGGGACTATGGTTATTTTCTTGCACCAGATTCTTCATTCTTTTTCTGGGACCTTTTAATGAAATTGGCCAATAGAGTGTCATCTTCGACCTCTACAAATTTTCCTGCGTCCACAAGGACTGACAGGTTGTCTTCTTCGGAGGTTTGTGCTTGCACTAGTGGCGTAGAAGGAGTCTCTTCAACAGATGCACTAGTTGTCTTCTTATTTGGAGATGGGGCCCTTTATTCTATTGATTTTTTAGGTCATTTCCTTTTTGCACTGGTGCAAGAAGGACTCCCTTTTACATTCTTACTCGGACCCTTGCTTGTGCTGGCAGGGTCCTCTATCTCCTTTCCAACAACTGTCCTTTTATGTAGCTATTTTAACAATGCCTCCTAGGTCATGCCTTTAACTTCTAATTGTTTATGGACCAAAATCTTTATCAGACGGTGTTATAACTTCTTGTCGGCTGGTCTACCTGTCCATCCCACACACTCTTAGCCATTTTTTCCAAGCTCTTAAGCAAAAAATGGGGGAAATTAAGCCTCCACCAGACATTTCGGGTAGCTTCAAAATGCTACAATATCCTAAAATGGTACACAAAAGTGCGAAAGTACCTTCCCTCACAGGTTGCAAATTTCTGTAGAATGAAAAGGAGGACCTGCCACTGTCCCAACAGGGCACTGTGTGGAATTCCTTCCTTCCAATCTACCTTCATCTTCTTGTCGATGACGAAATGCTACCATCGCTTCCTTTCTAGTTTCTGATTTTTAAACCACTACTCACTAGTATTTTCCAAGCCTGTCGCTGCTGCTACAAACTCTTCCGTAACGTCAAATTTTAGAGGCCCAATTTTTACTCGGCCATTTTTGAAACTTTTGGCAAACTGTAAGGCCACTTCACTGTTGTGCCCGTCAAACTTTTGCAAGAACTGAAGAAAGCCTGAGTCTCATAATAGTGCAAGACTATTGCGATACTCAGTGGTCTGTTCTACCCTACTGAGAGACGAAGGTTCGCTTCGAACAGGCGGCATCACTGCTTAATGGTTATGAACAATCAAGAATTTACATGCAACATTGGGAAAATTGGTTCTTATAGATAGGGATCCAACCATCCATCATCCCTTCCATCTTATCACCCATTCATTCCACTGAAATAGCCGTGGATGCATGGCATCTTTGAACTGGTACTTGCAGTGGCGTTTTAATGGCTAGGTGAGGTAATCATTATGAGTGAAAGGACATCTAAGATTATGGTGAAAAGGGGCAATTATATCCAAGCAACAGTTAAACACTTTCACACTCATTCATAATTCAAAAAAAGAACTAAGAATTCATTACAAAATGATCATGATTCTTAACTTAAAAACACCTTGTACTTTAAATAATTTTCTCCTAGTTAATATGATAGCACAAGTACTCATCGACTAAGTGAAAGGACTTCTTATAAACTTTCATGATGACCACTTTCCTATGATGTATTCTATGAAAAGAACAAATTGTACTATGTTTCTGACAGGGTGCATGCTTGCACCGGTCTGCTTGCACTGCTTAAACTATGATATTCTACTTGCATTATTATATAGGACGACATGCTTGCACTAGTGCAAGCATAATATTTGAAAAAACGAATAGGGAATTTAAGTAAACTATAGGTTGGAATTCCAACATGGCTTCCTCAGCTTATACTGGAAATTTGCTTCGCCCTTTCTTGATGCTTCAGAGCATATCCTTTTTCTCTTTGTGCGCGAGATCCTGCAATGAATTCATGAGGGAACAAAGAAGTGGGAAAAAGGAAATTTCAGAATGGGAAGGAATTCTGTTACAGGGATTCCAGGAATAGTACCACAAGAGGGGATAAATAGAAGTGGGATATGAAAAAAAATTCAAGGGTAAAGTGGGGTTTTTACGAAATGGACAGGGTAAATTCAGAATAATATGGGAAGGTTAATCATTTTGGGCTTGAAGAAGAAAACTGAGGGAATATTACGAAAGTGGAATATGAAGAAAGGCAGAAAAATTTCTAGAAGGTCTGCCTGCATTGGTGCAAGAAAAATTACTGTAGCAAAAATTAAGCGTTATTTGAATAAAAATATCCATGTTGATTACTCCAATTGTATAAAGGTTGGTTCTCTTGAACCTGCTTTTACTTGGTGGTCGCTAGCATATCTAAAGATCAAGAAACATTCTCTTTTTATTAGAAATTTTTGATCTTCCTGCTAGCAAGCTGGTTTTCAGGTTGATCCTTCTGCAATCATGTCAGTGAACTGATTTTCATAATTACAGGAAATATTTTTTCTTTACTTTTTTTATTTTAATTTTTTGTACCAATTTTTTTTTTAAAGAAGAAGAAGAATTCATGTTTTCAAAAGGTTGGTATTACCATTCACCACTACCATCCCGAATTACTATTGGAATTGTTGTGTAAATCTTTCCTGGCAAGTGGCTGAAAATACTTCTTTAATCTGTGTCCATTTATCAGGAATACTGAATTTTGTCGATCAATAGTTTTAACTTCTACTACTCCATTCTTGAATACTTGGATCACTTCATAAGGTCCCATCCAACGTGTCTGGAATTTCCCTTTAAAATTTTTAAATCTAGAATCATAAAGGTGCCCCCAATCAACTGGTTGGAATTGCTTTTTCTGAATAGACTTGTCATGCCACCTTTTGCATTGCTGCTGAATTAGTATGTTCTACTAAACAACATCCCTACGAAATTCATCTAACTCATTTAATTGGAGAAGACGTTGTTGTTGTGCCTCAGAGAGATCTAGTCCTAACTAAACTGCAGTTCTAAAAGTTTTGATCTAGAATTCAATTGGTAATAGAACTTGTTTGCCGTATACCAGCTCATATGGTGTATGTCCCGTGCTATTTCTCCAAGTGGTTCTATATGCCCACAAAGCTTCTGGTAATCTTTTAGCCCAGTATTTCTGATGCATATTTACTATCTTTGTAAGAATGAACTCGATTACACCTGGCCATTTGCTTGCAGGTGATACGGCGTGGATTTCCTATGTCGGATCTTGTATTGCTCCATCACACCTTGTACCAGATTAGAAATAAATTGTGGACCATTGTTAGAAACAATTTCTCTAGGCACACCAAATCTAGTAAAGATTTCAGTGAAAAGAAAATCAGCAACAACTTTTTCTGTAGCAAAGGAAATAGCTTTAGCTTCTACCCATGTTGTAACAAAATCTGTACAAACCAAAATATGCTTTTTACTTAATGAAGTTGGATTTATTGGCCCTATAAAATCAATAGCCCATTTTTCAAATGGATCAATCATAACTTGGGGGCATAAAGGCATTTCATTGGTTTGATTAGACTAGCCCACTCGTTGACAGCTATCACATCGCCTGACATATTGTTTGACATCCTTAAACAAGGAAGGTCAAAAGTAACCAGCAGACAATACTTTATATGTAGTCTACTTATCAGCGAAGTGGCCTCCACAAGGTTCATCATGAGTAGATTTCAATCTGTCAAACACTTCCTCCTCTCTTACACACCTACGGATAATTAGGTCTGGACCAGTGTAAAAGAGATCTCCTTGAATCCAAGAGTATGCAACACGTTTCTGAATAATATTCCACTTTTCACGAGTGGACAAGTGGGGTGATGTTTTCCCAGTAACCAAGTAATTAGCAATGTCAGCAAACCATGGAGAATTTGTTGACATAGCAAAAAGATGTTCATCTCGAAAATCATCATTAACAGGAGTTGCTTCACCAAGATTATCTAATCTAGAAAGAAAATTTGCTACAACATTAGATTTTCCTGGTCTATCAACATTAGTAATATTAAATTCTTGTAACAATAGTAACCACCTAGTCACTCTGCCGCTAGTCAATGGTTTGTTCATCAAATATTTAATCGCGGGATGATCAGTATGTACAAATACTTCATATCCTATAATATAGTGCCTGAACTTATTAATTGAAAAAATTACAGCTAAAATTTTTTGCCCTGTAACTGTATAATTTAATTCAGCGGAAGACAAATTCTTACTAATATAATAAATAACATAGGATTTTTTATTTTCCTCTTGTCCTAAAGCTGTGCCAATAGCCAAATCTGAAACATCAAAGGAAATGTGAAAAGGCAGGGACCAGTTAGGACCTCTCAAAATTGGTGCTTGTACTAACTTTTCCTTCAATGTTTGAAAAGACGATTGGCAAGCTGTGGTCCAAGAAAATTCACTATCCTTAGCTAGAAGTCGAAAAAGAGGGCCAACTATCTTAGAAAAAATTTCAATGAATCTTCTATAGTAACCAGCATGTCCTAAAAACCTCTTACTTTCCTTTGAGTTTTGGGTGCAGAAAGATGCATAATGATTTCAATCTTTGTTGGATCAACTTGGATACCTTTATTAGAAATCAAATGGCCAAGTACCACTCTCGCTTTGCACATTAATCTACATTTCTTGTCACTCAAGGTGAGATGGGATTCCTAACAACGAAGAAGTACTTTCTCCATATTTTTGAGAGCTTCCTGAAAAGAATCACCAAACACAGAAAAGTCATCCATATACATTTCTACAAATTCTAGATCAACAAAAATGGCTAGGACTGCCCTTTGAAAGGTAGCCGGGGCATTACATAAACCAAAGGGAAGAAATTTATAAGAAAATGTACCCCATGGACATGTAAAAGTAGTTTTATCCTGATCTTCGGGTGCAATTTGTATCTAGTTATAGCCATTGAAGCCATCCAAAAAGGAAAAGTATTTCTTTCCTACAAGAGTATGAAGCACCTGGTTAATGAAAGGGAGAGGGAAATATTTTTTTAGAGTGGATTTGTTTAATTCTCGATAATCAATAAAAATATGCCATCTTCCATCTTTCTTAGGTACTAGCACTAATGGAGAGAC
>APFE031019538.1:590-15030 GCA_000404065.3 Pinus taeda
AGATGATGATTTCATGGATGTTATAGATGAAGAAGGTCTTTATGAAGAGATTTCTAAACTCAAAATTTGTTTAGAAGAAAAAAATATGATTATTGATACTCTGCAATTCCAATTGTCTGAAAAGGAAAAACATCACGAAAAGTTAGAATGTGAAATTGTGGGACTTAGAAAAGAGATTGAGAAAACTAAAGCTCTTAATATTAGATTTGCTAAAGGGTCTGCAACTTTAGATGAGATTATCAAAATGCAACGCTCTCCTCTAATCAAGACAGGTCTGGGATATAATGAAGAAGCATCTCAAGCATAAAAACCATCCACCTCCAAAATTTATCTTGATGCAGCAAGGAGAAGTGAGCAAAGGCCAAATGAAGATCACCAGGTAAATCAACAACAATTTACCTCAAGGATGAACAAAGATTACCAGGTAAATTGGGGGCAATCTACTTTAAGGATGAACAAAAGCTACAACTAGTCATAGGTAAAACCTTCTCAATTTTCCTCAAGAATGGATGTCAAAAGAAACTACAATCATTCGGTTTGTAGAGTTGATAATCGCAGGAATTTCTTCAATGGCCAATGTTTCTTGTGTCATAACTTTGGTCACAAAGCAGCTCAATGTGTAGCCTATAAGATAATCATGACTAGAGAAGCTCAAAAACAAAGAAGTATGATTGGGATCATGAAAATAACCTTCAATAACTTTTCTGCTCTTGAAAATGAAATAGAATGTTCTATTTGTAACAACTTTGGTCATGAAGATTCTGAATGTAGGAGCAAGTTTCAGGAAACAACTCAGAAGGAACAAGCCTCAAGTGCCAAGACCTGGAGAATGAAGGAATCACAACCACAAAGATGTGGGATAGCCTTATATGCAGAAGGACAGGAAAATCAATGGTACATCGATAGTGGATGTTCGAAACATATGACAGGTGATAAAGAAAAAATTCAATCATATAGTGCCTTAGAAAGGGAAAAGAAGGTCTCATTTGGAAATGACACCCCGATAAAGGATCTGTTCAGTTGAAAGAAAAGATCAAAGCTAGAAATGTTATGTATGTTGATGGGTTAAAGCATAATCTATTAAGTGTCAATCAGATGTGCGATCAAGGAACTGAGGTAATATTTCGATCAAATGGATGTAGTGTTCGTGATCTTGATACAGGAAAAACAGTGATCAAAGGCATAAGAACTCCAAATAATTTATACATATTCAAGGAAGGACAACATCAATGCTATCTAAGCAACAATGATGAACACTGGCTATGGAACCGAAGATTGAGGCATCTAAGCTTCTCACAAATAAGGAAAGCATGCAAATACCAGGCAGTTCATGGACTTCCAGACATCAGAATTCCAGACAATACAATATGCAAATCATGTCAGTTTGGTAAGCAAACCAGAACTAACTTCCCTGAGAAGGAAGGATCGGCTAGCAGGCCACTTGAAATTTTCCATACTGATGTATGTGGTCCATCTAGGAAAAGGTCACCTCGAGGAGAAGAATACTTTATATTATTCATTGACGACTTCTCTAGGATGTGTTGGCTAGGACTTATGAAGCACAAAGACGAAGCCCTCGAAAAATTCAAATCTTTCAAAGCATTGGTTGAAAATGAATCAGATCACAAAATCAAATGCCTTAGATCTGATAGAGGGGGGGGAGTTTACCTCAAATGAATTTTTTCGATTTTTGTGAAGAGCATGGAATAAGAAGGGAATTCTCTACTGCAAGGGCTCCTCATCAAAATGGAGTAGTGGAAAGAATGAACAGAACGGTTCAACAAATGGCTCGTGCTATAATGGATGAGTTTGGAACTCTCGCAACTTTCTGGGGTGAAGCTGCATTTGTTGCAGTTGTTATTCTCAACAAGACAAATGTCGGGGTGAACAGCACTCAGACTCCTCACGAACTATGGTATGGTGAGACTCCCTCGGTAAAATACTTCAAAATTTTTGGGAGCCAATTCTACATTAAAAATACTGATGAAAATCTTGGCAAGTTTGAACCTAGAGCAGATGAAGGCATTCTCCTTGGTTACTCTCCCCACAACAAAGCATACAATTGTTACAATAAAAGGCTTGTAAAAATTGTTGAAAGTATTGATGTTGTGGTTGATGAAGAAGAAAGCACTCCTAGGCAGGTAAGATCTGAAGACTTTGAAGATGATGAGGACTATCCATCAACATCAAATTAGATTCATGATGAAGAAGAAACCCATGAGGCTCCAGAAGAATAGATAAGGATAGAAGAAAAGACTCCATCTAGGTACGTTCAAAAGAATCATCCGGAATCTCAAATTTTGGGGCAGAAAGAGGCAGGTATACAAACAAGAAGAACAATTGCAGAAACTTCAAGCTATTTGGCATTACTCTCCTCCACTGAACCACAAAATGTAAAAGAGGCATGCAAAGATGAATGCTTGGTCAAGGCAACGGATGAAGAACTTGAGCAGATTGAAAAGAATAACACTTGGGAGTTGGTTCCTAGACCAAAAGATAAGAATGTCATAGGGACAAAATGGATATTCAAAAACAAGTTGAATGAAAATGGGGAAGTTATTAGAAACAAAGCCAGACTAGTTTGTAAAGGGTATGCTCAACAAGAAGGAATCGACTTTGAAGAAACGTTTACTACCGTTGCTAGACTTGAGGCCATCAGAATGATCCTTCCTCTCTCTAGTTTTCAGAAGTTCAAAGTATTTCAAATGGACATAAAATCTGCTTTTCTAAATGGAGACTTGGATGAAGAAGTGTATATTGAGCAACTAGATGAGTTTATCCTTGGAAATGATCCAAAGCTTGTATGTAGACTCAAAAAGGCTCTCTATGGCCTTAAACAGGCTCCAAGGACTTGGTATTATCGCTTGGATAAATACCTCCATCAGCAAGGTTTTATAAAAGGATCAATTGATAGCAATCTTTATATAAGAATTGACAATGATAAGTTGCTAATACTTTTTGTGTATGTTGATGATATCATCTTTGGTAGCAATGAAGAAGACATGAGTCAAAACTTTGCCTTAGTGATGCGGAAAGAGTTTGAAATTTCTATGCTTGGGGAGCTCACATATTTTCTTGGTTTACAAGTCCAACAAAACAAAGATGGCATCTTTCTGTCACAAACAAAGTATCTCAAGCAGATCTTGAAGAAATATGGGATGGAGGATTCGAAACCTGTATGTACCCCGATGGTGACAGGTTGCAGCCTCAGCGCAAATAATGAATCGACAGCAGTGCATCAACCAACATATAGATCCATGATTGGTAGTCTACTTTATCTAACAGGTACCCAACCAGAAATTATGTGTGCAGTGGGAATTGTTGGAAGGTTTCAGGAAAATCCAAAGGAAACTCATATTCAGGCAGTTAAGAGAATTTTCAAGTATCTTCAAGGAACTCAAAACTATGGCTTATGGTATCCTAGAGATACAGATCTCACACTTCATGCATATACAAATGCAGATTGGGCGGGAAGCGTGGATGACAGGAAAAGCACTAGTGGTGGTGCATTCTTCATGGGTCCTAGATTGGTATCCTGGTTCAGCAAGAAACAAAGTACTATTGCTTTATCTACATCTGAAGCAGAATATGTAGCTGTTGCATCTTGTTGCACACAGCTTCTTTGGATGATGCAAACATTGCAAGATCTTCAAATCACTTGTACTCCACCTATCTCCATTTTTTGTGATAATACAAGTGCTATCAGCATCTCAAAGAATCCTGTCATGCATTCAAAGACTAAGTACATACCGATCAAATATCATTTTCTCTGGGAACAAGTACTAGAACAAAAGGTCAAGTTGGAGTATGTTCCCTCTAAGGAACAAGTTGCTGATATACTCACCAAACCACTGTCCAGGGAGACATTTGAATACCTCAGATAGAAGCTGGGAGTAGTTAATGCATCATCTTGTTGTTGAAATCTTCCTGTTTCAGAGAAAAGTGGTTGTACGCGAGTTGCATGAGGAGGATCCGCGTACATACGCCGGTTTATGTAGATACAGTTGCATATATGGTGGTTTGAATGAAATCAGTAGGGACAGACTCTGGTTGAAGAGAATCTGATATAAGTCTGACAGAGACCATCTGGCACAGGTTCAGGGGGAGCAGATAAACTTCTAATAATGCATTGTTGGTATTATCTTAGAAGCTTTTGGTTTAAGTTCACAGCTGTTGAATTCAGGTGGAACAAATGTAGAGGGAGAATAGAAGGAGAACATGGTTTCTGATCTAAATAGTGATTGACAGATGTTGCTGATATTAGTTATTGGTGACTTTCATAGTCTTTCTCTAGATATTTCGTCTCTATGTCATGTATATCTTTTATTATTATGAAGGTCATGTAACGACCTATTTTGGTTTCCCCACTATGCCTGGGATGATTGATGTAATGAACTTGGTTGTCATATGTAACTTTCTGATGTATCCCCACTGGTTTGGTGGATGATCCCCACTTGGTTGGGTGATGGTTGTATGTATAGAGTCTTTTGGTGATAGGAAGGTCATTTATGATGTATAAGTCATGGTTCTTCTTGAAGAACGTCTTTTTGTAGATCTTGCCTACAGTCAGGGGGAGCATTGTCAGCTAAGCATAAAAGAGATTTTAGCATGCACTCAAGGGGAGCATAACCCTTTTCCCTTGATGTCAAAGGGGGAGAATGACTTTGAGGATAGGATCTTGGGGGTTGCCATCAAGTCCAAAGGGGGAGATTGTTGGCATTATGGCACAGATGTTGTCCTTGATGGCAACTCACTCTGGTGATAGATCATAGTTCAGGCTCTCAGAATGAAGGAGAATATATATACGCAGGTTCATCTTGACGAAGCCATGCATATACGCGGGTTAGACGTTCAAAAGGTGCGTATGCGTATACACGCACTTTCACGCAAGAAAAAGCGCGTACATGTGGGAGAACTTATTTTTGGTCTGTGGTATATATTCCTTGGTATTTGAACCTATGGATTTGGGCCATGATATCTCGTCAGAAGTGTTGATCCCAAGTATTGCATGCATGGTATTTATTGGTTATGGTTTTGGACCGTGGTATTGTGAAAGGCCTAAGACTATAAAAGAGGAAGGAGATCATTTGGAAAATGACAAGCTGAATGATTGAATATCTGAAAAAGCGTTATATCTAGAATACTAGTGATTGGGTTATGGTACAGATCTGGATCTGAATGAAGAAGGAACCTGAGTGCAAGGAGAAAGATATGTTCTATTGATGGGTAAAAATCTTAAGGCTTGAATAATGGTATCTCTGTATGATTTTGATCTGTTATATGTGACGCATGCTTGATCTATAAATCTGGTAATCTGGGTGAACTAATGTTTGAATGAGTGAATTATCCTTTATAGATCTGTACGCAGGTCCAGTGAAGCGAAGGCGCGTATACACACTGGTTCTGTGAATAAAAACAACGTATACGCAGGTTGGTCCAAACACAGAGGCGTATGCACGTAGGTTTCTGGTTGTTGAAATAGCGGACGTCTCTTGAATTATGTTATAGCTACTTTTGTTTAGTGCTGCAATGATCTGGGTTCAGAATTGGTGTGTGGATACTGTTACAATGTTCTGGATACAGCTGTCAGAGAAGTGTCTATTTGATTTAGTTTTAAGTGGTAAAAAGGAGATTGTTGATGATTGATTGTTGTTCATGGATCCAGTCTGAAAATTTATGAAACGTGGTCCCTAAAAGAGAAGAGAAGGTTGTAGCCTTTTGCAAGTAGTAGCCTACATACTAGTATCTCAGCTAGTTCAAGAGCTAAGGGGGTTGTAGCTCCCTTCCAGGAGAAGCTGGAGAACGCGAGAGGGTTGTAGCTCTCTGCAGGTAGCAGCCTGCGTACTAGTAAAGGACTGCACTAGTACAGAATCATTGTAAAAAGAAGTTTCTAATTAAAAAGAAGATAGAGACAAATTGCAACATGTGGTTTTCACCCACACTAGGTTTCCACCTCATATCTTGTGTTCTTGTGTGTGATTGTATTCTGCTATGTTTTACTATTCCTGGTTACTGTTTATATGGTTTTGATGCACAAATTAATGATCAACATCTGTAGAATAAATTAAATTATAAGTCTGCGTGGTATACGCGGGTTTCCTCATCTGTAGTTGTGTATATACACGGTTTTATCTAACTGAAGTAGCGTATATGTTCTGGGTTTGGAAAAGAAATTATTGACTAGATAATACTGATTCACCCCCCCACCCCTCTTAGTATTATTTCCAACAGAGTTATCATGGAGTGGCCAACTCCTAGGAATGTGGATGAGGTCAAATCATTGATGGGACTAGTAGGTTATTACAAGAGGTTCATTAGGAAATTCTCAAGGATTACCTATCCTATCACATCCTTGCAGAGAAAACGAAAGACATTTGAATGGACTAAGGAGTGTGCAACTAATTAACAGTTTAATAATTTGCTTACAAATGCTCTAGTTTTGAAGGTTGCAGATCCTGATAAGGGTTTATAGTCTGTATAAATGCTTACAAGAAAGGACTTGGTGGAGTCTTAATGCTGGAAGGTCAGGTCGTATGCTAGGAGTCAAGGAAGCTAAATGAGCACGAGTAGAAATATGTTACTCATGATATTGAGTTGGTAGCTATCATTCATGTATTGAAGATGTGGAGGCATTATATTCTTGGTAGGAGGTTTATTCTGATGAGTGATCATAGAGGAATGAGGTACTTGTTTGACCAACCTAATCTGAATTCTAGTCAAGCTAGATGGTTGGTTATCCTTAGTGAGTTTGAATTTGAGATCATATACATCAAGGGAAAGGATAACATTTGCAGATGCTCTTAGTAGGAGAGTGCAAGTAATTCATATTTTAGCTATGAGCTATTACGGTACAGATTTACAAGAGTACATCTTGCATGTAGGACACCATGATGACAAGTACCAGCAGCTGAAGTGGAGAATGCAACAATAGGGTGAAGGTGATAGAGATGAGGAGTATCACCTCATGACAAATGACTTGGTCAGATTCAAGAACAATATTTATGTACTAGATAGTAATGAGTTCAAAAATCTCATCTTAAAAGAGTTTCATATCAAGCCATATTCAAGTCACCCGGGATATTATAAGACATTGACACCAGTCAAGAAGTTATATTATTGGTTGAATTTGAAGAAGGAAGTGGCTATGTTTTTTTCTAGATGTTTGGAATTTCAGTAGGTGAAAACTGATTGTAAGTACCAACTAGTCCATTATTGTAGGCTTGAACCTTGTACAAAAATTGCCTACATATGAATTCTAAAAAAGAAAATAAATAATGGCAAGAACATAAAACAAAAAACAAATATACATAGATATTTCCCATGGATCCCAAAACTAGGACTACTAGATTGATTTTTAATTATATTCCTTTCAATGTTACAATACATATATATACATGTTGAATCATTCATAAACCCCAATCCATTTGTTATCACCTAGATTGAACCTTAGGCTAAAGGAAGGCAATGCCAGGGTAACCACAAACCACGCTTAGCCAAGTATCTAGCTCTACTAGGCCTGGAGAGGGCTCTCTCCGTAAGGATCTTAGCCAAGAAGACTGGATCAGGAAAAGGATATTAGGATAGGTATAGTAGCACGAAGTTTTTATTGGATTTTGAAGGGGTTTTGCTAGATCAGGAGGAGTTGGATAGTTTAGGTCTAGGGAATTAGGTCAAAATTGCAAGGTGTTTAATGGGGCAAGGTAGGCATAAGGTTTAGCACTCTAGGGCTTTGATGGGTGAGATGTTTAAGACTGGTGAGAGGCTAGGAAGAGCATGTTATTATCATGGATCCTTCCCAAACTATAGAAAACATGAAATGGTGAATATTTTCCCACAAAAAAGCACTGATGTAATGAATTCTGCCTATCAACTTGAAAGCATTCACTTAGAAACAATGAAATGATTAATGGAATACACAAAACATCCTAACATATGATCACAAGAGGAAAAACTGTACTAAAACTCCATACAACATGGATACCATAAAAATAGCTACAATTCTTATTAATCTCCAACTAAACTGCTACAAAATGATGTACAATCAAGGTCTGAGCATCCAGCTGAGTCCAACCCTTTACAATGAGAAAGAAGAAGAAGATATTGGCTTTGTTTCAACCTTCTCCAATCCTCAGGGGTCGAATCCCTAAGATGAGGAGCTAATCTAACCAACACTGAACAAGAAACATGAATATAGGTATCTTAACAATTTGCCTCTAAAAGTGAAAAAACTTATTCATTTGAGCTCAAATTGATTTTTAACGTAATGAATCTACCCTCTACTACTAGTTATCCATCATATTTACATTCCAAGTCATCATTTACAATGGTAAAACATCCTCCATGAGAGAAAATCTATGAACACAATCAAAAAATGGAAAAATAGCCATCCTGTGGAAATTTTCCCTACACGCAACGCCATTGGCCCAACACACAACACCACTTTCAGGTCCCTTTTGGAGGCCTTCCCGACATCAAAATTGTGCTCATGATAGCTCATTGGAAAGGTATTCAAGTATAATCTCTAAAACACCTACAATTTCTTCATTTGAAGCTCATTTTACCCCTAAAAACTTGATTCTCCAAAGACTGCTTCTATGTGTCCAAAAAGTGGCAGAAAAGTCATTTTTAGGGTATTTTTTAACCTTTTGGTGGATCAGTTATGCCCCAAAAACTTAGAAAATCCATAGGGTGCATGTACTCATCGCTATTAATCCAAAAATGCAAACCATTTGTGCATTGCGTGCCCCTAGGAAAAGCAAAATGCCAGTGGCGCTGCGCGTTGAGCCTGATTTTCTATGTTTAAAATTTCAAAATTTGCAAATGACAAAAACTCTTCCAAACTTGACCAAAATTGGTGATAAGCACCATCATCAAGTATCCTAAGGAGCCAAGAAGATTCAGTAAGAAACCTAAGCTTATCCTTCTGCTTTTTGCCTTTTAGAGCCCAACTTAGCCTAGCTTTCATCTTTTTGACCCTCATATTGCAAATTTTGTTTTGGGTCCTATAATGGTAGGCCATGTGCCTGATCATTCGATTATCCCTATTGGCCTTCTGCAACAGCTTCTCTAGGTTAAAATTTACCCTCTCAAGCCAAGCCTCTCTATCATATTCAATTTCCTTCTCAATAGGAGCCAAAGTGACCTGTGTCTCTTTGTCACTTTGTCGTTTTACCTTGAGAAGTTCTGGCTCCATGAGGACTTGCTTGTCACTCAACTTCTTGTTCTCTTGTTCCAAATATGTGATGACATACTTGGCCCTCTCCAAATTGTCCATCAAATCTTTGACTTGAGCCTCCTTTTCTTGTATGATTATGTCCTTTATCATTTCTTCATCCTGAGCCTCTAAGTCAATTGTTTCCATGCCATGATGAGTATAACATTGTTCCAGCTCATCATGCACTGTAAAATCAAAGTATCTTTCTTCCTCCTCATCATCAAAACTTTCCTCCAACATCTTTTCCTTCCCTTTGTGCAGCTGTTGCACCTGTACTTGCTATGTTTATGAAGAAGGCAAAGACCCTTCCACATCCTATGGAGTTAGCATTTGCTTATGGGTTGATGAAGAAGGCAAGGTCCCTTCCACATCCCATGGAGCAAACACCTACTTATCAGTTGCAAACAATTTCCTTGTGCCCCTCTGATATGTCATGCAAGTCCTGGGCACCTCAGTAGCTCTAGTCTCTTTGGCCTCCTCATCTGTTTTCACCTGAGCACTGCTAGAAGGCCCCCCTACTTCTTGAGGCACTCGTGGAGGAATTTGAGGACCCCTGAAGATGTCATGAGAAATAAATGTCTCCCAAGAGATGTTGAGGAGACTAAGATGATGAAGTACAATCATCTTGATTAGGGAATAATGATAGAGATTACTCATCTGCTGAGGGTATGGATTTTTTTTCACAAAATGGGCCATCTTATCAATATTCCTGAACAAGAAATAAGGGAGGTTTAACATCCACACCCTGGTAAAATGCATGAGAAGCCTGATGTGATAGGTGTATAACCTGGAAAATATGCCCTCACAAGTGAAATATTTCATGATGATTTTCATCATGGGGGCATACTTTTCCTCAAGGAATCTGAAAGGAAAAAGTCATTTTTCCTTGTTTCTGTACCCGGGTTTGATATAAGGCTCATAATAATGTTCATCCAGGTCTTGTGCATTGTACCACTTCTCCCGTACATTTGGAATCATGGTTGCATCTACAATGATGGAAGGTGAAACTGTAAATGCCACCCCAGCAAGAGTTACCTTGTTGTCCTGGAGATGGGCTACAAAAAGTTTAATGAGCTCAGGGTGGTGTTGAACTCTCTCTACCTGCTCACAGAACTCATAGCACCTAGGATGTCTGAAACAAGTGACAACCAACTGAGAGGCCTGCAATCCTTTGAGGGTTGATGACTCTTCCCTGAAAATTCTGCCTCCATTGTGTGGTTTTCTCTGATGCCTAGGTCTATCTGTAGAAGTGTCACTTCCTGTGTTTTCCTCCTCCTCATAGTCTCGGTCCTCTCTGTCCATGTTTGCAAGGCTTGAGGTTGTATGAAGGGAATGATTGGGAGTGATTTAGGAGTGAGGAGATGGGAGATGACCTTATGGGCTAGAAAATGAATGAGGGAGTAGAAATCATAAAAATGAGAGGGAGGGCTTGATTTGTTTGAGATATTGTTGTTTGGGAAGAGGGATGAAGGGATGTGGGTGCTATGGAATGATATAGGGAAAGAGTTAAGAGTTTTAGTAATAGGTGATAGGAGGGATAATTGGGGTTTAGGGTTTATGCATAACCAAGGGAGAATTTAGGGTTTGACATTTGCCATGGGGAATTATGTTTAAAAGTTTGAATGCAAAACAACAATGTAGTATGGGAGGACAACTTACTTGTATGAATGGAAGAGAGGGAAATATTGAAGTTTTTTGAAGTTTTGAGGCCTTTCTGGCCCTTCTACTCAATGTGCAGTGCCATCTCTAGAAGCACAAGGCAATGTAAATTTACATTGTGAAAATCTCCAGATACGCAGCGCCGAGCCCAGATGCACAGCGCCAACCCTCCTGCCTGAAACACATAACGCCAGACTGTAGAAGTGCATTGCCACTCCACCACTGCTCCAAACACACAACACCACCCTCCAGAAGCGCAGCACCACTTCTCCTTTTCCCAAAACTCACTCAACCTTTCCTCTTCTTCTCACTTTTTGACTCCTTGCTTGCCAAATGAGAATGATGAACTTGAAAATGAAATTTGAGGCCTTATATAGGAGTAAATTTTGATTTTTTACTTGAAAAACCCACTTTCTAATGTTTCTTGACCTTCTTCAAAACTTTGTTTTTAATTCCTTTTATTCTTTGTTTCTTTTCAGGTGGATAATGCTCAACTTGAACTAATTTTGCAGTGTTTCTTTGTCTTGTAGCAAGGAGATATGCTTTGGTGCAGCCGGGATCATTTATTGGATAAAGTGACTTAAAATTACATAAGAAATACAAACTAACTCAAAATACTCTGTTTTCACCTCAAAAACATTTTTTTGAGGTGAAAATTACATTAGTTTCAAAAGATAATTATATAGTGACTATGACCTACAAGCCATTATGCTTGACTTATTTATCCTCCTCATACCCTTGTTTCCCTTTATTTACACTTTTAAATCATTCTTTTGACCTTGGTAATGAAACCCTACGACCTAATGAAACATGCCCTATGACCTAATGAAAGCATGATTGCAAATTGACCATGAAACCATAACTAAGACAACCTGAAGGAGGGTCAGTTTGACATGGCCTAATGAAATGATGTAAAAAATTTAGTATGGGACCCCTAAAATGAAAATGCAAAGAGAAAATTCGATCCCTGATGGAAGTATGCAGATCATGACACTAACACCATTAACCCTGGATTAGAACATAACCATAGTTCCCTTGACCAGATCTACAAGATACCATGGGAAGAAAACCATCATGCCCAAAACCATGTGCAAAAAGCATTCAATGAACCATAGGCAGGTCCGCCCACCTAATATAGGGTCCAAAAACAAAAATCGGGGCGTTGCCGCTAGACCCCGTGAATGGGGGCTATCACCGAAGCAACAAAGGGGGGCTATAGCCCCCCCTCTAACCCCCCTTCTTTGCAAGTGGGGCTATTCATGGAAATAATATAAACACATACCCAACAATTATAACATATTTTGATTCCAAATGGAAATGGGAGGTTATTTCTAGGGACTTGATTACAGGTTTTCCTAGGACATCCAGGCAACATGATTCCATCATGGTTGTGGTTGATAGGTTGAGCAAGGTAGTTAACTTCATTATAGTGAAGTATAAATTTAGCTAGTGAGGTAGCTCATATCTTCATCAGGGAGATAGTGATATTGCATGGTGTTCCCAAGAATATCATATTAGATAGTTATGTCAAGTTCACTTCTAGGTTTTGGAAAGAATTGTTAGCAGGCTTGGGGACAGAGTTAGCTTTCAACATGAATTATCATCGGCAGACAAAACTACAAACATAGAGGATCATTAAGATACTTGAGGATATTTTGATGATCTATGTTATGCATCATCAATTGAGGTGGGAGGAGTGTCTTCCATTGGTAAAGTTTTACTTATAAGTCTATATCCTTGATATGTGGTGAAATATCTAAACTATTTTGGGCATCATATTTAATAGGATACCTATAAATGGGGATTGGGAAAAGGCTCATGATTTTCCTCTCAATAATTGAGAACTGCCAACAACATGTTTGTCACCCCCTAGCTCATGCAACCTGTCCCAATGTCTAAACCAGGGACTCTAGAGGTCTTGTCTCACCTCCTCCCTGCATATGGGAACTTGTCCCATTGTACTAACAGGGAATTCCAAAGGTTTTGTCCCACCTCCACCCTACATATGGGAACCTATCCCAATGTATTGACTAGGGATTTTAGAGGTTTTGTCCCACCTCCACACTGCATATGGGAACCTATTCCATAGTATTTACCAAGGATTCTAGAGGTTTCTTCCCACCTTCACCCTGCATATAGGAACCTATTCTAGTGTATTGACCAAGGATTCCAGAGGTTTTGTCCCACCTCCACCCTGCATATGGGATCTTGTTCCAATGTATTAACCAGGGATTCCAGACGCCTTGTACTACCTCCACCCTTCATATAGGTACTTAGTCATATGTTTGTATAGGGATTTTAGAGGACACACCTCTCCACCCCTCATCCAATGAGGGGTTCGAGAGATGAAAATCCCCACCCTTGATTATTTTATGAATTCCAAGGATTTTCCTCCACCCTGAGGTTTCTCAACAACTCCATCCAATGCGGGGAATCCAGAGTGTGCTAATTTTGTGTAAGGAACTAGCTTGGGGTAGCCAGAAGCCTCCACCCCTAAACCAATGAGGGACTCCAAATATGGGGATCTCCACTCTCAAATAATCGAATTACCTTAGAGAACTTACATACTTATTTCATTAAGTGCAATAAGGAATTTATGACCACATAATAGCGGAAGGAGGCATAGATGTTGACCCAACTACACCAAACTAGTTGGAAAGTAGTTCAGTGAAACTGTCATGACCGAAAGTTTCTTTTGGTTCTCTAAATATTACTAACAACCAAATAGTGACATTACTACTAGTCTATAGGTAGGAAGGGCATAGTTGTGGAGATTTTTCACTTCGAAGGGTAAGTGTAATAAATTTGTTTCCTTATCATAGTGTTATCCTTGCCAAATCTGTGTATAGTAAGTATAACACTTCCCCATCACCCAGGTATATCAAACTCTGTATCAGGGCTGACCTCAATATTGACATCACGGTAATGACTTTATTCCATGTATCTCCTAGTTTCAACAAGGCACTATTTACCAGAATATTCCCTAACATTCAGACATTAAATGAATGCAAAATAACAAGAGTATAATTGTTGGAAATAATACTGAGAGGGGGGGGGGGGGGGAATCAGTATTAGTAAATCAACAATTTTTAATTTCCATAATCATATTCATATACACTACTTCAGTTAAGGGAACTCGCGTGTACACGCAACTGTGTTGAATGCAACTAGTATATCCAGCAAACCTATGATTTAGTTAATTCATCATATGTGGATCTTTTAATCAGTACATCAGAACTTCATTAACCATATAAATAGTAACCAGGTGCAGTAAAAATAGAACAAATCATCACACATAAGAAACACACATGAACACCAAGATATAAGGTGGAAACCCAATGTGGGTGAAAACCACCTGCTGCAATCGTCTTTGTCTTCTTTTAATAATAAGAATATTCTGTTTACAATTTTGTACTGGTGCAGTCTTATACCAGTACGCAGGCTTCTACCTGTAGAAGGCTACAACCTTCTCTAATTATCCAGCTTCTACTGGAAGGGAGCTACAACCCCCTAGCTCTTGTACTAGCTGATATGTTTACTAGTACGTAGGTGTCGACCTACAGAAGG
>APFE031019553.1:0-26668 GCA_000404065.3 Pinus taeda
CCATGCAGCAGTGGTGTCAATCCCATCCAATGAGATGGCATCCACATCAGGTGTCTTCTCAAGTTGGCTCACCCACAATCGAAGATTGTAGTAGACGTAGACCATGTCATTAGGTCGTTGGGACTCCAACCTGTAAATAATAATTAATAATTATAAAAAAAATATTGTTTCATGAATTCAAAAATTTATTTGGAAATTTGCAATATTTTAAATGTTTAAGTGTTAACCTGTTCCGCTTCTTGTTGTGTATTTTTTCAAATACACTTGAGTTGCGCTCACATCCTGAGGAGCTACATGTTTGGCTGAGGATGTGAATGGCAAGCTTTTGCCGAAGGGGTACCCTGCCACCATACATTTTCCACCATGCATCTACAACAAAATTACAAATAAAATTTTAAATAAACATAAGAAAAAAAATGGAATTTGAAGAGACAATGAAATTTGAAATAATGTTACAAACTAAACAATACCTGGCATTTTAATCATCCTATCATTGACAGCCATCTCAAAGCGAAATGTGCCACCTGCCATCCTATATGTCTCAATTTGTTTAGAGATCTCTATACGTTGTTCTGGAGATCACACCATCTTCTAGACACAAGATAAGAATCCATCCATGATCTCAGCATCAAAATCAAACCCACATGCATAAGAAAATGCAGGGTTCAGGAAAAGCCCTGCAGCATGAATGGGACAATGAAGTGTGTTGTTCCATCGCTCATCAATCACTCCCCATAGAAGGAGTTGTTTCTGAAACCCATCATCTCCCTTGTCATCATAGTAGGCTCGAATGGCTTCTTTGGCCCTGTCCATGGCTTCATACAAATAACCCATTGCAGGCTTCTCACCATCAACCAACCGAAGAAACCTTACCAAAGGTTCAGTAACGGCACACACCTCCTGCAATCCCACCCAGAAGTCTTCCTGGTATGAAACTCGTTTGCATACGACCTCTCCTTCTAGTTTGCAGCTCATTGGCAAAGCACACCACTCCTCTGAAAGAAACATTATCTTCACATCCCACATAGAAACCAAGAGAGATTGAAGAGATATGAAACTGATGGAAAACCGTGTAATAGCGGGGCACACCAACTCTTTGTTGTTGGTGAATCTTCTCATCAAGCTAAGCACAGATGTATGATTATATATAAATTTTGTAATGCTTCTTGATGAGTCAACAATATCTTTGAAAAAGGGAATTTTCCCTATGTCCTTTAACATCAAATCAACACAATGGGCAGCACAAGGTGTCCAAAATAAAGTAGGATTCCTGTCCATAAGCATCCTACCAGCAGCAACATAATTTGCAGCATTGTCCGTTATGACTTGGACAACATGTTGTTCACCCACCTCCAAAATAGACACATCCAGCAAATCACATAAAGTTCTTGCATCTTTGATTTGATTAGATGGATCAATAGATTTGATAAACATAGTCCCCTTGGGACAACTAACCAAGAAGTTTATAAGGGTTCTCCCCTTTTGGTCAGTCCAACCATCTGACATAACAGTTGATCCTGTTTTTGCCCATGATGCCCTAAAATCCTCCAATCTTTGGGTGCAGTCACGCTTTTCATTTTGAAGAATCTGGCCTCTGAAATCATGATAAGAAGGTATTTTGTACCCCAGGCCAACACTGGCAATATCATCAACAACAGGTTGGAAAAATGGATTATTCCTTACTATGCTTAAAGGAATATCACTCTAGAGGAGAAATTTTTCCAGCAACTTGTCAGCTTGTTCTTTCTCGGTTCCTTTTAGCATTGAACCGATAGATGGTTGTGAACCAGGTGTGGTTCGAGGAACAAAAAATGATGATGCAGCTACCGGATTGGCTAATGATGCAGTAGAACCAGTGCCACTTGGCCCACTTCCTTCAGCTGACCTTTTTAGTTTCCTTTTGACTTCTTCTTTGGCCTCTCTATTCTGCTCTAAAGCTTCCAATGCTCTCATGGCTCTTTGGATAAGTTCAGGATTTGTATTTGTACAAGGCTCCACATCATGTCCAGGGATTTTTGAAAGGTGAAACTTCAACCTATACACCCCCTCGGACATCTCCTTTCCACACAACTTGCAACTCAAGTTTACTCTATCATTCAGAGCATCAAGTACACCATATTCCCAGACAGGATCTAATTTCCTTGGCATGTTTTTTTTTGAACTTTGAAGTTGCAAACTTGAAGTCTTGAATGGTGTTTTGGTGCAGTTGTGAACCTATGGGAAAATAAGGATTAGAAATTTAGGATTACAATTTAGCATTTACAAACTTACAAGTTACAAATTTACAAATTACAATTTAGTATTTTAATTTTTAACTTTTACATTGATGATTGCACAATGAAAATCCAGGTTACCCGTAACCCAACCTAAAACAACCATTCCAAAGTTCAAAGTTTCAAACACAAATTACCCAACCATTCCAAACCCAAGTTACCAACCCAAATCGCAAAAACAACGAAAAAAACATAAACAATGTTTAAAAAAAATGAAAACAAAAAAAAAAAATTGGTTCCCATAGACATACCAAGTTACTCAACCCAAAAAAATGAAGAAATACAAAAAAATATTTAAAAACAATGAAAACAAAAGAAAAATGGTGCCCATACAAAGTTTCCCAACCAAAAAAAATGAAAAACATACAAAAACAATGTTTTTAAACAATGAAAACAAAAAAAAATTAAACCACATACCATTTCTATGGAGAAATCGGTGGTCTCCTCTTGATTTTCTCCTCTAAGCACTTAGATTTGGCTAAATAGTAAAAACCCTCTTCAACTTTGGTCTCCAAGAGCTCCTCCTCCCTCCGCGCGCACCACTGTCCAAATGAGCAATTGAAAAACCAAAAAAAAATTATAAAATCGTGCTGCCCTGACCCCCCACGATTTTTTCTTAAAAATCACAATTTTTTGGTAAAAATCGTGATTTTTTTAGTAAAAATCGGCAAACAAAAAATTTAGGCGATTTTTTCGTTTATTTATCGCGATTTAATCGGCAACAAGAAAAAATCGCGATTTTCACAACACTGCTTCCAGTAGCAACTGGAGAATGAGCAAAGGTAGTAGCCTTATGTATGTCGGTGCTAACGTACTAGTAAACATATCATCCAATACAAGAGCTAGGGGGTTGTAGCTCCCTTCTAGTACAAGCTGGAGAATGAGAGAAGGTTGTAGCCTTTTGTAGGTGGGTGCCTCCATACTTGTATGACTCTGTGTGAGTACAATATTGTAAACATGTTTTTTATATTAAAGAAGATAGAGACAATAAGAGCAGGTGTTTTTCTCTCGCACTGGGTTTCCACCTTAAATCTTGGTGTTCATGTGTGTTGCTTATGTGTGATGATTTAATTATTACAACACATGGCTAATGCTTATCTAATAGTTAATAAATTACTAATGCACTAGTTGAAGATAAACATAATATGGATTAACTGAATTGTAAGTTCACTGGGTATACGCTTATAGTCTTAAGAAGAGCCACGTACACATGCAAGTTCCATTCAGTAAAGTCGCGTATAGAAATCTGAAACTGAAAAGTAAAAAGTTATTATTTGTAAACACTGATTCACTGACCCTTCTCAGTATTTTTCCCAACATCCTATGAGTTGTAGCCTACAGAAAACATATGGGAGTGGGAGCTTCCTCACATGTTGCAACTTGAAAAAAACCTGAGGTAGCAGCCTTGTGCAGGTTGAAGCCTCCAGAAAATCAGATGTAATAAGGAGTAGGAGCTTGCCTTTGCATCACAACAATATTAAAATTGTGGTTTTATCCCTTTATGGGTTTCCGCATAAATCTGGTGCCAATATGTGTTGTTATTATGCATTGATGTGAAGTTTTGGTTTTCTTATTACTTGTTGTTCACATTCTCAATCTGCTAGTCGTTATTTGTTAAGTTGATCATTAATGTTTCAGTTAATGAGGTTAATGAAAATAATTTTAATGTCCATGAATATACTAAATTGATTCATCCCCCCTCTCAGTTTAGTCAAGTTCTCATTAGTTTTCATCGGCCATGTTTTCTTGTCCTATTGTTTTTGTATTTTCTTTCAATAAGACTATGCATGGAAGTTGGATCATGACATTTGACATGATGTGGCTAAACTTTGGGAAAAGAAAATTGTAGTGATGTGCAACACTTGGCTAGCCTATTACTTTTATTCTTTGTTGGATCTTTTACATATTTTAAAGTTTGATGATGTCTAGATGGAAAATATGATCCATTCAACTGAAAAATCATAAGAAAACCCATGATGGCTGCATCTATTTAGGATTCTCATTCCTAGATTTGTTTTTTTAATTTAATGGTGTTCCCCTTTCTAACTAAATCAAGTAGTGAAAGGAAAGGGGAAAATTATTAGTGAGCAAACTGATATCAGAGGTATACATTCCCTTCTCTAAAATAGAAACCTCTCATGCTCTCAATTAGTGAGGATCCCTCTTTTACCTAATGAAATAATAAAGTTCTTAATGGAAATATAAACTTATTTAAATAAAATAAAGGGTGAAGAAGAGAAATTATTCCTACATAGGGAGGTGAAACAAGAAAACTCATCGTGGTACTGAACAAGCTCACTGGTAGTGAAGCGATTCTTGTTTTCCTATAGTGAATCTTTGAGGTACTAAACAGACCCATAAGTATATTACCCTTCCCAAATCAAAACATTTATGATCCGATAAGCATTGTAAGGTGTTTGATTGAGTCATGGAATAGAGGAGTCTATATGTGATAGAAGCATACTATTTTAGGTTCATGTGGTATAATTTTGTGGTTATGATAGCAAGAGTCAATAAGTGGAACTTATTTAGCATAATCTAGGAGATCACATAGATTTATTTAGCTTAATGCTTCCACATGGAATTATGGTGGAATTTATTTCGAGACTCACTTGGAGCTCACATATAACTATGAAAAGAGCACATGCTTATTTTAAACTTGAGGAGAAATTTGTTTTGGAATTAGTTTTGAGGGAAAGGTATCCCCAACTCCTTATGTTATACTTTTATATTAAAATAGATTAAGGAACATGATTACATGATAACTAAGTTAGTAAAATATTAGTAAAGAAAAAGAAAAATGAGTAATAATGTTCAATGTGACCTTTACTTCACTATACTATTGATGGTTGGCAATGTGGGACCTTACAATGAGAAAACACAAGGAGTTACCATGGGCTCCCCTCTCCCACTGATTATTAAAGATATTTTCATTGAAGATTTTCTGACTAAAGTCCTAGCTTCTCATGGCACTGTTGTCATTAATGGAAAAGGAGAAACAAGAAGGAAAAGAAGCAACAAAAGAGAAACAAAGATGTGATAGATAAGTAGTAGCAAAATATAGGATTAGAAAAAGCAAAGCAGAAAATAAATGTTTTGTGGCTTGAATTTAAACAATGGAGCAGTGAAGATTATGGTACAGTTGGTGCGCAATTGCGTAAAGAGAAGAAATGAGCAACAAATTATGATGACATAGTTGTGATGCTTGGAGATGTTGATGAGTTGGTGATAGATGTTGGCTTGCTTATGTTCCTATATATAGATGATGGTTGAGCTAAGATGTTTTGATTCAAGGCAAAGACAAAGGAAAATATCTTTCAGAGACTGTTGTGATGCAAGGCAAAGGTATGAAGAATGTTTTAATGCTTATGATGGCTTGTTGTGTTACTATTTCTTATGTATTTCAAAAGCTATGGTTGTTATGTTGTTGATCTAATCATTGGATGAAAATAATATTTGGTGAAGCATTTATTTATTTTAATATTCAAAATATCCAAAGACTTGAAATGAATGGGTGGAATGCAAAAATACTCGTCCTTTCGCTTCATCTTCATGTTTGGAATAACAACAACCATAAATTATTTCTTATAAAAATGTGTGAGGTTGCAAGGCTATATGGTTAGAGAATGAATCAAATGTAATATTTTATTGTATAATTGTTAATTAAATACCTGATACACATATAGAGGAGATCTAAATAATAGATGAAGAGTGGGAGACGTTGAGACAAAATGGAGGTGTGCAAAACTGTAGACTAGGTAAATTAACATCTTATTTTATGTATGTACTAGAGGATTGTAGTCTCCTTTCAAGTTGTAGCTTGATAAATAATAGGTTAGAGCCAGTTGAGGTAATAACCACATGTGGGTTGTAGCCTATAAAAAATATATCGGTGTTGGAGCTTCCTTGCATGTTGTAGCTTGCCAAAAATAGAGGTAGTAGCCTCCTGTAGGTTGAAGCCTACAAAAAACCAAATGTAATAAGTGAGTAGGAGCTTCCCTTTGCATAACAACATTGAAAATGTAGTGGCTTTCTCCCTATATGAGTTTCCACTTATTTCTAGTGTTCATATGTGATGTTTTTAAATGCTAATGTGGCTTTTTTAGTTCACATATTTCTTATTGTTCACATATTAAATATTTTTTTCATTATGTGTTAAGGTGATAATTTTAAAATCTTAGTTAATGATTTTATAAATAAATTAATTTCCATGAATGTACTAAATTGATTCACTCTCCCCGCCTTCTCAATTCAGAACGTTTCCATCAACTAGTATAAGAGCCGAGTTCCTTGTGTAATTTTAATAACTTGACGGTTGATATGGTTGAATCATGGACTATCAAAGTGTACCAATGTTAAGTAAATGAAACTTTCATGAATGGAGACATAGGGTTAAAATTGAATTGATAGCTTATGGACATGGTGTATGGAAGCTTATATGTTATAGATACAGTAAAGCTCCCTCCTTGTGTTCAAGAACAACAATGGAATGCTCAAGTAAAATGTAAAATCTATAATAACCTTCACAAGAAAGAGCTTGGTAATGCTATAAACATAATATTTGTAAGAGAAATATGGGATAGGTTATAGCTCATGCAGGAAGTAAATATAGGTGTCAACATTACAAAAAAGGATAAGAAAAGGAAGGAGAAGAAAACGGGTTCTCAAAATGAAATTATCTAACCAAATGAGACATGTGCTAGTGACAGTGCATATGAATTTAAAGGGGAAAATATACATGAAAAATTAACTAGAAAATCAAGTTATTCTTGAATCAACTCTCGTTGAAATAGATAGACTAATGAATGAAAACAAGCACCTAAAGAAACTTATTACGATCTATGATGAGAGAGAGCATGAGTACAAGGAAGGGATTCTTAATCTGAGGACATGTTTCTTAATAGAAAGGATTATGAATAGTAAGCTTAAGGAGGAAGTATAATGTTACTCCTCCTCTAATTTGTTTACTTATTGATCTCTCTAAAACGATATTGCGTCTAATTTTCTTACTTCTCGATTTCTCTCTTTTCTTGCTTATTGTTTTGTCCCTTCTTCTTCTTGTGTCTTTTTTCCATTTCTTCCCCTTAAATTTTCCTGACTTCTTGTTTTTCTTCTCTCCTGCTAACATTGATAATTATATAGTATAATTATTCCTTTTAATTTATAGTTGTTCTTATTTCATTTTTTTCTAGTAAATCTTACCATCTTTTATTTTTAATAACTGTTTCTATTTTATGATTTCTATAATAAATTATTAAATACCAATAATGATTGTTAAATACCATTTTTTATTAATGGTTTTCATTAATTATGATACCAAGAATAAGGGAATTTAACATTAATATGCTGCATCAATATTGATGATAATTATTAGTATTATTACCTATAGATATTAATCATTACTTATTATACCCCACTTATTTTATTTCTAATACTAGTTTTAATTAATTATTAATATCGATATTATATTTTCATGGAGGATTGATATTAATTAGTAATACCTCTCACCTATTATTTTTTATTATTTTATTATGACCTTTATAGCTATTTTTTTTTTTTAATTTTGAATTTCATTAATTTAGACTATTAATATTAATATTAGTTAATAAATATTAATTTTTTTAGTTTATTTTAAAGTTCATCTTCTTATTATATTGTTATGTTCTAATGGTTATGTCTTTTTTATTTTCCATTAGGTCATTATACTTTAACATGTAGTATTTATTCCTTGCACTTGATTTTTTTTTTCATCTATTTGTTCTAATGATGAACCACACTTGATGATTCTAAACATTGGAAAAAATAATCTGAATGCAATGGATCCAAAACATGATTTTCAAGTAAATTATAATCACAACACTAGATTTTGAAACAAATAAATAAAATACCCATCAATTTTTGGTAGTAGTGGAAGAAAAAATTTGGTTGAAATGGGTATGTTTGGGATTTGAATTATGGAAGCAAATATAAACCATAAAATAGGATAATCACATCCATTTTCTTATACTCACTCCTTTCTCTCAATCAGGTTCGTCCACTTGGAAACACGACAAAAACAATATGCATCTAATTCAACAACAATACTTATGGAGATTAAAGATGGTCAAAGTGATTTATTCTCGGAAGACTCTTGGAAACAACTCACCAAACTTCAAAACCAAATAGATTTAGCTTTACTCCATTTCAATATGAAAGAGAAAGGCATGCAAAGAGTAAGAGAGTATTGAACACCCCTAAATACCATCCAAACCTGAAAGAAACAAACTCAAAACATAACACCCATATATGAAATAAATTTTAGCGAAACCTACAATAAGGTCATAGCCAAATCTCCACTCAACAAGAGAAAATGTGTCGGGGATACAACTTAAGCAACATGTTTTCTATTCATGAAGCCTATGGTCTAGAGGGATATTACAAAAATATTTGAAAATCCACCATCTAGAATAATATTTGGAAAATAAATCTCTTGCACAAAGTGTCAATCTTCTTAGGGATTTAGTCCAAGAAGAAACACTTGCATAGGACAACACCTAGAAGCATAGACACTATATCCCCTGTTTCTATTATTTATGTTTGTGGGAGTTAGAAAACATGGATTAATTATTTAATGCTTTTCTATACTCTAGCTGCTATTAGGAATTACTAGAATTTTACTTTGTGGTTCACTATTCAGTGATACCTGGTGGTTGTTACATCCAATGGAAAATCTAGGCAGGTCAACCTGGTTCACTGGAATCTTTTAAATTCAGTAGGGCCTAACCCCAAAGGAGTAAAGGAGAATTGACCTTGTCCACGAGACACTTAACAAGACCAGTTGAGCTAACCCTTGGAACTAGGAATTACTAGAATTAAACATGGGAAAATCATATTGAGATTTTCAAGTATTCCCAAAACCATAAAAAACAGAATTCAAAGATTCCACATTCTTTTCTTAAATATAATTTGGATACTTCTTCCTCTACTAATTATATAGAGAATACAAAAGCAAAGAAACCAACCACATTTTTAGAAATGATCCATGATACATGAATCCCTATAGCTCGTTGTTTAGAAAAAATATCTAAGAAATTATCCCTAGAGAAGTCTTCGGACCTAATTTCTATATTTTTATCAATCCAAGTTCCCATCCTTGAGCCCCTTCCTCTTGGTATCTCGTGCCCCCACACTTTATTAAACTAAATTTTGGAGGCACTTCCAAATGTAAATTAGGAGCACTTGATTTTAAAGGAAGATTCATAGGCCACACTAGAGGTCTAGTCCATACTTGCCTATGGGGCATAACACAAACAAAGAAACTTAATTAAAGATCTCGGTAAAATGCCTTAATATTTATTAGAATGAAGGCTACACCAAGATTGTTGTATAAAGAGATTCCCATCCAACATTAGCAATGATAAGTGAAATTATCAATGGATCTTCAATTCATCAAATATCTCATTATTGGAGAGTTGAAGTTACTTTTTCCAAGGTGTCTTCCCTCCTCTCAATTTTTGTAATAAACTTACTCATATTAAACAATTTGTCAATAAAATTATAGAAAAATAAACTAATTCATAGTGAAACAAGAATGTTGGGCCCATATGAAGTAAGACAAAATTTCCCTATATAGGGTGTCAAACAAGCGAGAAACAACTAGGATCCCATCCAAATAAAAATCAATGACTCTCATCACTCACCATAATGGTGTTTTCTTAGCCTTCTTTCTAAAATGACTCTCATCCCTCACCATAATGGTGTTTTCTTAACCTTCTTTCTAAAACTTATAGATCTAAATGATAGGACTATTTTTTTTTATGAAATCTCTTTTCAAAAGGCTCAAATTTTCTATATAGCCAAGCTTGGCATATAACTAACACTAATATGTAATTCACTATTATTAGAAAATACAATATTTTACTTTGCAAAAATATTTTACTTAAAAAGAAAATTCTTACCAAGAAAGAAAAATATAACTCAACGAGCTCAAAATGAATAGAATGTAATAGAGAAAAATGTTGATCAATTTATGAATATCATTAATAATTTACTAGAAAATGGTTTACCTAATTGTGGGGGTGAGAAGGATATCTTAATTACAGAGGAATATTATAGGGAAATGCTACTAAAGAAGAGAAATAACGTTGATAGATTTTCAGATAATGGTTAAATATTAATCAATGGGTTTGACTTTTTATTGCAAATAAAACACCTTTATTTTATTGTTCCATCAGAAGAGAAATACCAAAAATACTTATGCGAAATACATAAATTTAGACATTCTATAAATAAAGATTAATGCATAAGATAATCATGTGGGTGAATATTGGGGTTTTCTTACTCAATTTGAAATTTGATGACTTATCTAACAAATTCATTGAGTACAACAATCAACACTTGGTACAACTTATTTCTGTAGTTGAAGCCAATTTTTGTAATTTTGGTAATAAATAGTGTGATTATTACAACTAATTATGGCTATACTTTAACTTTGTATAAAAATAATAAAATACTTGAAACCAAGATCCACAACTTGTTGAGTATTGTAATTTTGGACAAAATCATTTTATGAGGTTGTTTAGAAGCTAATTATTTTCGGGTTATGTTTTATATATATTTTTTTGCTATTTTCTTGATTTTTTAAATGAACTAATTTTAAGAGTGAATATTGGATTTACTTTTCTTTTCATACATGTATGTATGTCTATTTTGATTAGGCCTTTTACAATTTTAATTTAGTTATAAATAATATATAGATAGGTGGTAGAAATTTAACCTCCACAAAATATTCTAGAATATTTTTAGTAGTAGTCATAGATCAAAGGTTAATATTTATGTCAAAATTAGTTGTCTTTTTTACCATTTTAACTAAACTAATTAATTTAAAAAAATATACTTTGTTTGGACATGTGTTATTGATAAGCCATAGTAATGACCCATGGTATTGTAGCAAATCCTATTTACAAGTTACAAATCTCTAGTTGGTGAATCTCTGAGGTTAAAATCCTATTACATGATTTTAAATGTATACAGGGTTACCTCGTATATTAATTATTTTATAGTTAATTATAAGGATGCTAATAAATCTAAAATAGAATTATAATTTAGTTATGCCTTATCAAAAAATTAATATTTCTCAATATGAAATATATCATCAAGTAAATATTTCCATAGTTATCATGGATAAATGCTTATAAAAATTAGGAGCCATTTATTGTATATGAAATTTTAATGAAAAACTTAGTTTTTCCTAACAAACCTCCATTTTCATTGAATTATTACAATGAAATTCATATAAAGAGATTAAATATGTTATGTAACTACTAAATTTCTAAATTCTAATCTTACGATGCATTCGAACATAAAAGTGTTGAGAGTATTATTTTATTATTAAAATCCTTATATTATTCTTATCTCCCATTTTAACTAATTGTTGTTTTTCTTAATTCAATGAATTTCTAAAAACTAATAATTATAGTTGTGTTTTTTTAAAGATTATATAGGAAGTATTAAAAATTCAAATCAAATTAATTCAATGAATTTCTAAAAACTAATAATTATAGGTGTATTTTTTTAAAGATTATATAGGAAGCAATAAAAATTCAATTCAAATCTATCATTTGAGTGAATTGGTGAATTTGCAATTCTCTAAAGATACCTTAAGAAACAACATAGAGACCAAAAATATATTTTCAAGGGGAATTTTTATTTTCTGATTTTGGTTCATAGTGAAATTTATGCAAGTCCTATTCCATCCTGAGAAGAAGAAAGTTATGCCATGTAGTGAAGTATTTGACATGTTCTTCCATCCAATGGCAACAAAAGTACTAACATGACCTTCGTATCTGAAAGAATTATTAAAAATTTATTGATTGAACCCCAGAAAAAAACCTCACACCCATTCTATTTAATTAATGATTTAAATCATATCTACTAAAGTATAATCAATTATTGAATTTGTATATTTCTCTCGGAAATATTTTTTTTGGTCCTTGGTGTTCCTTGATATGTTCTTAAGAGAAGAATTGCAAAAGCCACGAATTCACTTAAATGATTCATGTGATTAGACTTTATTACTTCTTATATAATGTTTAGGAACATACAACTATAATTATTAGCGCTTAGAAATTCATTCAATAAACGAAAAATTATTATATAAATTAAGAATTAAGAAGAATATAATAAAACATAAACTAAATGATTCAAAATATTATAATAATATTCGTAAATCTTATATGTTGGAATGGATCCTAAATACGAATTATCTAAACTTAAATAGGAACACAAAAAATTACAAATAGAAGAAATAACACTTCATTTGATTGATAGAAAAATATTGCTTACAAACAAAATAGAAATAAACTAGCTCGGGCGATGGTAACTTATCTCTGAGAAGTGATGTGGTGACTACATGCCTCTAAACTATGTTACAATGAGCCTTAAGGGCCTATTTATTATTGAATAACAAGAGAAAACCCTAAAAACCCAAAACCCTAACCACAAGAGATGTAAACCCAAGAGTTTGTGGGTCCCGTTGAGCAGCCAACTTCTCTTGGTCGTAACTTGGTCATATTATCTCTGTTTGCATATGATACCTTGTTAGAAAGGTATTTATGAGTACTACAATATTTACGATAGGCCCTTTCCTATGATTGTGAACGTGCAATGAATCTTAAAAAAACACCATTTAGGGGGTCAAAACTTCTTCGGAAGTTTAGGACCCAAAAGACTGCTAAAAATAATAAATGTTGAAATAAAGAAGGAAACAAATGAAACTCACTCGAGGTCTAGGTGGAATAGGTGGGTGGCCACCAATATTCACCTCGATCATTTGATCGAGGTGGATGTTGGTGGCCATCCACCTATGATAGAGGTGGATGTTGGTGGCCACCCACCTATCCCACTTGGACCCCCACAATTGTCTCTTTCAGTTTTTTAGTTTCATTAATTGTAGCAAAATTTACTATTTTTGGTAGGTTTTTCGGGTCCTGAACTTTCGAAGCCTTTTTGAGGTCCTAAACTACATTTTTTGGGAAACCTAGGAGCAACATGGATCCATGGACCGATGTTGCTCACTTAAAAGTTGTAGGCCTCAGATAGATCATTCTAACGAGGTATTGTGCATGTCAAACAAAAATCGTATGCCAAAGTTATGACCCCAAGAAGTTGATGTACCAATTTACCCAAATGGGGCCCATAGTTTGGCGCTTCATCTGCTAGGGTTAGGTTTTTGGATGTTTATGGTTTTCCATTATTTCTCAACAATAAATAGGCCTTCGAGCCCCATTGTAAGACAATTCAGAGGCATGTAGCAGCCACATCTCTTCTAAGAGATAAGCTACCATTGCCCGAGCTAGTTTATTTCCATTTCTATTTGTAAGCATATTTTAGTATTTTACATTAATGAAATGAAGTATTATTTTTGTTGCATCTTTGTATTCATGGTTATATCTGTAATTTGTTTCCTTCCTGTTTAAATCCAGATCAGTGGTATGAGAGCGTCTGTTCTTTCTCTGTTTTTCTTTGCATGTCCCCAATGAGGTCAGGATATAAGGAGTTAGGACTTGAATTGGTCGAGCCTTTGTAAGACGAGCCTCGCAAATCCTGATGACCTCCCATGGCAGATGAAAATAAAGAAAAAGGGGTAGGAGATCCGATCAAAATCTTTCTCGAAGAAGCCCTCAAGCGACAAAGGAATGCGATGATGGAAAACTTTGCCTAGATCATTCAACGGCTACCCAAGGGCAATGCATCTACTTCCAACAACTACTCTGGAAATGCCACACCCTTTAAGGTACAAGTTAACTTTGAAATCCCCATATTCGAGGGTGAAATAGACGTAGATGTCATAGATAAATGGTTAAATCGACTAGAAGGTTATTTTTCTATTCATGATTTTTCCAGTCGAGAAAAGGTCACTTGTGCACTTCTCAAAGCAACCCCCCACATCAAGGACTGGTGGGAAACCTACTACAAGCAGAAGGATGAAAGTACGGGCTCACCATTTTCTGCCGCACCCACTTGGAATTCATTCCGGGATGCCATCAAGGAGCAGTACTACCCTGTTAGAAGCTATGAGGACAAATACATAAAGTGGACCATGCTGCGGCAAGGAAGGGACCAAGATGTGCCAGAGTTCACAAATATTTTTCATACCCTTTGCGCAAAGTTGGGTATTAAGGATTCTGAGAGGCATTTGGTACTCAAATACAGCGGCTGCCTACAATGGTACATCCAGGACGAGATGGAGTTCCTGGACATCTCCTTGCTTGGCACGGCATACCAATACATTGTCAAGATCGAGTAGAAGTTTAAACAAAAGAAGCGAGACTTTGGATCTGCAAATTCGAAGAACAAAGGACAAAGCCAAGGTGGGGTGACCCAAGAAAACCCGTCGAAGCTGCAAGAAAAAAACAAAACCGCGAAGTCAAAGAAGGACATAGGAAAGTGGTGTGAGTTCCATAAGAGCCCCACTCATAATACAAGTGAGTGTCGGACCGAGAAGTCGTTGGTGGCCAAGTTGAAGGCTTCATAATTAGATGCGTGTTCCGACCCTGAGTCAGAACCCAACAAGGGGAATGACAAAGGGAAGAAAATCATCGATGCGGAGCCTAGATCCACTGTTGCCACTGCCAAGGTCCAGAAAAATGATCTCGAAGATCTAGAGTAGGGGGAGCATCTTTTCCACTCACAAATGTGGGTGAAGGGGTTGCCACTAGAATTCATTATCAACAATGGCAACCAAAAGGACCTCATTTCAATAGAGGTCATGAAGCAGCTAGGCCTACTGGCCACACCACACCCGCAGCCATACAATGTCGAGTGGCTTCACCAAAGGTGAGATCTCCGAGTCCTCCATCTGTGTCACCTTCCCTACAACATCAAGCCCTTCACAGATGAGGTACTGTGTGATGTTGCACCTATTGATGTTTGCGATGTATTATTAGGCCAACCATACTTGTGGAAGCGACATGCTATGTATGAGTCAAGGCCTTGTGCTATTATTATTTCTTTGTGTAATTCATTATATAGGATACCGGAGGTGGCCCCACCTACTGCCACCTCTTTGGTCTCTGCTAAGAAATGCAGCAAGATCATCTCCTAGACTAGGAAATTCAATTTTTGTCTCGTTCTCTCCCAAAGTAAGGGGAAGATTGTTGCCATATCCATGACCCCTGCGAAGGGTTCCTCCACGCGGCAAGAACAACAGATGGATACGGTCATGAAAGAATATAGGAACATCTTCTCCTCACCCACATGAGTATCATTGCACTATGAGGTCAAGCATTCATTCGATCTGACTGCTAGAGCACCTCTACCCAACGAGTCTATATATCATCACTCCATTATGGAAAATGCCAAGTACAAGTAGTGACATGATCAGCATCAGGTACCACACAAGTTTTAAGTGGGCGACAAAGTATGGTTGCATCTGCAGAAAGAGCACCTTACAAGAGCCCATCAGAAGCTCAGACCACTCCAACATGGTTCTTACACCATTACCAAGGTTGTGGGAAAAAATTCTTTGGAGCAAAACATTCCCCCATTCCTTCTCTTGCACTGAGTGTTCAATGTGGACCACCCTCGAATATGCTTGCAACCATTATTGGACACATCAGAGGTTGCAAAACAACTCACCAGTGACCAAGTTCAGCAGAAGTTTCCTCATCTCATGGAGGAACTCAACGCAATCGGGACCATTACATCCTAAGGGGGGAGGAATGATCTAGGTGGATGTTGGTGGCCACCCTCCTATCCCACTTGGACCCCCACAATTGTCTCTTTCAATTTTTCAGTTTCCTTAATTGTAGTAAAATTTACTATTTTTGGTAGGTTTTTCGGGTTGTGAACTTCTGGAGTTGTTTTGAGGCCCTAAATGATGTTTTTTGGGAAAACTCAGAGCAACATGGATCCATGGACTAATATTTCCCACTCAAAGTTGTATTCCTAAGATATATCTTTCTAATGAGGTATGGTGTGCGTTAAACAAAGATCATATGCCAAAGTTACGACACTAGGAAGTTGATGTAGCAATTTACCGAAACAGGGCCCATAGTTTGGCGCTTCATTTGCTACGGTTAGTTTTTTGGATGTTTAGGGTTTTCCATTATTTCTCGACAATAGGTAAGCCTTCAAGCCTCATTGTAAGACAGTTCAGAGGCATGTAGCCGCCACATCTCTTCTAAGAGATAAGCTACCATCGCCCGAGCTAGTTTATTTCCATTGTTGTTTGTAAGCAAATTTTAGTATTTTACATTAATGAAATGAAGTATTATTTTTGTTTCATCTCTGCATTCATGGTTATATTTGTAATTTGTTGCGTTCTTGTTTAAATCTGGATCATCATTCCTCCCCCGCTACGAAGCAATGGTCCCCATTGAGTGTAGAGCCTCCATGAGGTGACGAAATTATGTTGAACTTGGTCCCTAGTGAACCACTTGCCCTGGTAAAGGAGTTGGCCTACTTTGACAACTTGATATAGCTGGATCATTTGTTGGTGGGTGTTACTGACGTGTGTGTCCATGAGATGATTATTTGTGGCCTATTCCATGCAGTATGGGTTGAGCTCTCTTGGTGTGAGTTGTTATGCAATGTCAGATGTGTCCAACAATGGTGTAAAGTATGGCTGAAGGTGGTCTACATTGAACACTGGGTTCAGACCAAGGAACAGTGGGATGTTGAGCTCAAAGGGATTGTCACCGACACCTTTGGTGATGGTGTATGGCCCATATCTCAACAATCTAAACTTGTAGTGGGGTCCAACAAGGCGTTCCTTCTGAGAATGTAGGCAAACTTTATTGCCCATCTATAACTTTTGCAACACTCGATGCTAATCATGGCACTACTTGTACTTAGCATTGGCTTTGTCCAATATATCATGGACGTGCTGGCAGATTTGTTGAATGCACTCAATGAATCTCTTAGCCCTATCGGCTTCAAACTAGACATGGGTTGAATCTCCGTGAGTGGCTGAAAGTAGTATGACCACATCAATGGGACATAATGACTGAAATCCTAGTCCTACCTAAAAGGGGTTGGGACCCGTTGAGCTATGGAGAGCTTTGTTGTAGCTGTGTTGGACATAGGGGAGACTTTCATCCAATGTGCATGGATGTTTTGAGTTGTACATGCACAAAATGTGTACAATCATCCTATTGAAAACCTCTATTTGGTCATCATATTGGGAATGGAAAACCATGGAATTAGTATGTTTTGTATCTAGTATCAACTAGAGACTTAACCAAAATGCACTCAGAAATTTGTTGTCTCGATCTGAGACAATGGACTATGGGATCCGAAAGTGTACCCACACTCACTCAAAGAGGAGCTTAGCAGTGGCCTCTGTTATGATACTCTTCTTATAGGCTGCCATGATGGCCATCTTAGAGAATCTGTCCACAACCATGGAAACGTAGTTGTTGTCGTGCTTAGTAGAAGGGAGGCTTGACATGTAATCCATGGAGATAGATTCCCAAGGTCGACTAGGAGTATATATTCCTTGCTTCTTGATGGTTGGTTTGGTAATGACACAAGTGGTGCAGGATCTAATTTATTTCCCAACATCGTGATGAAGTTTCAAGCAATAAAAATACTTTTGTAGTACTACCATTATTTTCTCTACTCTGAAAGGTTCAGTGATCCAACTCTAGTGAGCCTCCTAAACCATATTGGTATGATCGCTTGAAGAAACACAGATGTGTCTGAGGTGGCTTAACAGTGCATCCTGAAGGTGAAAATTTAGAATTTTCTTCCCTTCGAGGAGTGTCTCGCATGTGTTGGTGAATTCTGTATCGCTTTCGTAAATATGTGGCCACTCTAAAGTCTCGTTCCCACAGGAGTCGAGCACAATGATCAGTTTCATGACTAGTGGTCAATTGAGGTAGTCTGCAACATTATTGGTGCTTCGCTTCTTATACTTAATGTTCACATGGAACTGTTGTAGGTAGGTGGACAATTTATGATGGTGATAATTTTGCAACTTCCATTGTGTGTATATGAACTATAGGGGTTGGTGGTCTGTGTGGATGAACATTTCCTTCCTCATAATGTAATTCTTTCATTGACGATAGGCCTGCATAATGGAATACATTTATTTGTTGTAAGTGGTATATGTGAAAGTTTCTCACTATGGTAAACCATTGGATGCCCCTGCTAAATAATAATTGCATCAATAGCATAGTCGAAGGCATCTATCTCAATCTCAAATGCTTGTTGCAGGTCTGGTAATGTGAGAAATCATGGAGAGCAGAGGTGATGCTTCAACTCGGAAAATTCCTTTTGTTTTGTTTTGAACCAAAAAAACTTTTCTTTCGCTCTGCCCTTAGTGACTTAACTTAAAGGCTAAGTGATATGAGAGAATCCCAACACGAACATGCATTAGAAATTGGCAAGACCCAGAAAGTTGCAAAGCTCTATTAGAGTGGTTGGGGTTGGCCAATCCCGAATGAATTATATCTTGGATGTGTGCACATGCACACCTTACTCATCAAACATGTACCCTAGATATTGAACTTGGGTCATGCCAAAAGTGATTTCTTCAAATTTGCACACAACTTGCGTTATCGCAGGGTTTGAAGGACCTGTCGGATATCGTGGAGGTTCTCTTACCACCTTGGTTGAAGATTAATATGTCATCTAAATACACCACCATGAATGCATTGGTGAATGGTCACAAGGTGTCGTCCATCAATCTCATGAAGGTTGCGGGGACACTCGTCAACCCGAACGACATGACCAATAATTCGAAAAGGACCTCCTTGGATTTAAAGGCACTCTTCCACACATCAAAGGATTTGATAGGCACTCCGTGATAATCAAAATTAAAGTCAATATTGATGAAATATTTGGGCCCCTTGAGCTGGTCCAAAAGGTCATCAATCTGTGGGATTGGGTACCTATTATGAACAGTGATCTTGTTCAACACCCCATAGTCAATACAGAGTCTCGAGGTCCCAACCTTCTTCTATACCAATACAATCGGGCTCCCACAAGGTAATGAGTTTGTACTAATGTACCCTTTCTGCAACAATTCCTGAATCTACCCCTTAATCTTATCGTTATCCAGAACATAGTGGTAGCAACCCATATGGGGTCAGATCGATGGAGTGCTTGACCTGATAGTGCAAAGGAGGTGAAAATGTCCCTGTACTCCTCCAATACCTTGTCCATCTACTACTACTATGCAGAGGATCCCTATGTGGAAGCTGTGGCCACAACCTTCTTCTTCCCCTGAGGCAAAATCATAAGTATAATAAATTTCCTTGTCTGGGAAATGATCTTACTACATTACATTGTAGTGATCAAAGAGATGGCAATAGGCGGGGCTACCTCTGGTATCCTGTACAACGTATTGGTCAAAGTAATAATCACAGAGTGAGGTCTAGAATCATATACAACATGTCACTTCCACAAGTATGGTTGTCCTAATAATACATCACAAACTTCAAGAGGATCAACATCACACAATACCTCATACGTGAATGGATTGATGCTATAGGGAAGGCAACACTGCTGGCTCACACATATATCTCGTCCTTGGTGAAGCTACCCGATGGTTTATAGTTGTGGATGTGTTGTAGTATTTAGGATTAGCCGCTTCACGACCTCTGCTGAGATGAGGTTATTTTGGTTCGCGCTGTTGATAATGAACTACAATGAAAAACCCTTCACCTACATCTGTGAGTGGAGGAGGCGCTCCCCCTCCTCTAGATCTTTAGGCTCATTCTTCTAGATCTTGGTGGTGGTCATGGTGGCACTAGGCTTGGCATCAATGATCTGTTTCCCTTTGTCATTCCTCTTATCAATTTCTGACTCAGAGTAGGAACATGTCTTTGATTCGAAGGCCTTCAGCTTCACCACGAGTGACTACTTGGCCTGACACTCACTTTTGTTGTGATTGGAGCTCTTATGGAACTCACACCATTTTCCCTTGTCGCTTCTTATCTTCATGGTCTTTTTCTTTGCTTGCGGCTTCGGTGGGTTATCCTAGGTAGACCCATCTTGGCTATGTCCTTTGCTCTTTGGTTTGGGGGCACCTTTTCCTTGCTTCAGATTCATAGATCCAAAGCCCTGCTTCCTCTATTTAAACTTTTGTTCAATCTTGACAGTGTATTGGTATGCCATGCAGAGAGAAGAAATATCCAGGAACTCCATCTCTTCCTCGATGTACTTGTGTAGATAGTTGTGATACTTGAGTACCGAATGTCATTTAGAATCCTTGATACCCAGCTTCTTGCGAACGGTATGGAAAACATTAGTGAACTCTGACACATCTTGGTCCTTTCTGTGTAGTAGCGTGGTCCACTTTAGGTATTTATCTTCATAGCTCCTGACAAGGTAATATTGTCCCTTGATGGTGTCTCAGAAAGAATCCCAAGTGGGTGCGGCTCAAAATAGTGAGGGCTCATTCTCCTCCTTTTGTTCACAGTAGGTTTACCACTAGTCCTTGATGTGTCTGGAAGCTTTGACAGGTGAAAAAGTAACCTTTTCCCGATTGAAAAAGTCATGAACTGAAAAATATCCTTCCAACTGATTTAACCATTTATCTACGACATTTTCATCTATCTAGCCCTCAAATATGGGAATATCGAAGTTAACTTGTACCTTAAAAGGAGTGGCACCTCGAGAGTGGCTACTTGATTAAGATGTGTCACCTATGGATAACCGTCAAATGATTTAGGCAAAGTTTTCCATCATCGTGTTCCTTTTTCATTCGAGGGCTTCCTCGAGAAACATTTAGAAAGAATCTCCTGCCCTGTCCTCTTTATTTTATTCCACCATGGAAGGTTTCCGAGGTTTGCGAGGCTTGTCTTACAAAGGTTCAAACAAACCGAGCCCTAACTCCTTATATTGTGACCTCCTTCAGGACATGAAAAGAAAAACAAAGAAAGAGAAGATCGTTGTGATACCATTGATCTTAAATTAAATAGGAACGCAACAAATTACATATATAACCATAAATGTAGAGATGCAACAAAAATAGCACTTCATTTCATTATTAGAAAAATACTGAACTATGCTTACAAACAGAATGGAAATAAACTAGCTTAGGAGATGGTAGCTTATCTCTAAGAAGAGATGTGGTGGTTACATGCCTTTGAACTGTGTCATAACTTGGTCATATTATCTTCGTTTGGCGTGTATGATACCTTGTTGAAAAGGTCTTTCCGAGTAGTGCACGATTTGCGGAAGGACCCTCCCTAAGAACTCAAAAAGACAAAGTTTAGGGGGTCAAAACTACTCCTAAAGTTCGGGACCCAAAAAACTCCTAAAAATAGTAAATGTTGAAATAAACAAGGAAACATATGAAACAGAGTGGAGGTCTAGCTATAAGGTCTAGCTATAATAGGTGGGTGTCCACCAATATCCACGTGGATCTAAGAATCATTATATATCCATGTCCCAGTTCATCCGAAGAATAAGATAGTTATGCCATCTAGTGAAGGGTTTGTCATGTTCTTCCATCCAATGTCAACAAAATCACTAACCTGGCCTTTTCTATTAGAAATCTAATTATTAAAAAAATATTGAATAGCACAAAAAAAATCCTAATACCATTTGATTTAATTAATTCCTTAATTTATATTTGTTAAATTATAAGAAGTGTTTGAATTAGTATAGAGACAAATGATAAGAAAACATCGTCTCCATTCTACTCAAGAAAATAACTCCATTAATTAATTGTGGGGATCAATAGTTAGAAAAAGTAATTAGCCTTTCTATTAAAAGAAATGAAGTGATTAAATGATAAAAAAATCTTCCTATCTCATTGAGTGTATGATGGAATATCACGAGAAAACCTAGGTCAAATATAGAACTTATAGGCTGTTATAGTGAAATAACAAAGATAATAAAGCTAAAGACAACAAATCAACGACTAAAAAAAATCTACTCTATTTCTAATTCCTTAAATTTTATTTTAGTGTTTTCATGATAGTGAAAACAGGATTAGATACAATGAGATCTTCAAAAAAAAAATAAAAAAAGGAAAATCCATCTACCTTTGATAGACACATGAAAATTATGCAAGTTTAGGTTTTTTTGCAAGCACTAAATAAATAATTCTGATTTCGTAGCTGCATTTGAAGCTATCAACTAAAAATATCAATCTCCAACCTTAGAAGTAAATCCTTATTGTTGTGGAAACATTGTAGAAAAGTTAATATGATTAAGGAAGGGGAAGTCTACCAAAAACCCTACGATATTTTGTTTGAAGGATGACTAGGTATAAGTGAAATCTCTCAAAAATTTTGAAATGCAACTCATTTATTAATGATGATCCATGGAAAGTGAATTTTCTATAAACCATGAAGCTAAAGGCATGAGAAGATAGTTTTGTGAAGTCCACTTTAAATATAAAAAGAAATTGTATGAGAAAGGAAAAGATAAGTATAGGGAGAAAGAAGAGAAGAAAAAGGTATATGAAAGTTGTTCAATTCTAAGCATAATATTTTATATCTAAATTAACTGTTGCAACATAAACTCACTTGAAATATAAATGAATGAAAGTTGTGAAATGTATTGTGTTCTATGTAGAGAAATAAATTATTCTAAACAATAATTGCAAAGAAAGGGAAAAGGTAAAAGTGTTAATAAGGTCTAAGAAACATACATTTTATGTAATAATGCTAGTGTTTCCAAGATTTATGCAACTCTTAATAAGTAAACGATCCATTTGCCATGGTAGACATTCCAAGTAAGATTTAGAGTTAATTTATTTCTATTCATTCCTAGTTATGTTTCTCCTAAATTAATTAAAGGTTGTGATGTCAAGATAGTTGAGCATAGCAAGTTGTAGTTAGATTTGTTAGCGAATGGCATGAAGAAGCACATAAATGAAATAGTGAACCAATTATCCCTTGGATACCATGTATTCATCACCATGGATTAATTAGAGCTACATAGTGAAAATGCATTGCTACAAAAAAAAATTGGGTTGCGACAATGATGAATGAAGCATGAGAAATTATGAAGGAACTCCTATACTTATGTGGTAGATAGTATTTATGCCATTAAATATGTTCTTCAAAAAGTGTTTCCAATTGGTTGGATTGTGTGTTCAAACCCAACAATGAGGTGCTCATGATTGGAGGCATTTTAGTATTGCAAGAATTTAAGGACATATGAGAACATGGGCAAAAAGAACACATCGGGATTATTTTAAATATGTTTAGGTAACACTAATTGTATGCAAAGTTATGCATGTATGAAATTTATCGAAACCTAGTCCATTGTTTGGAACTATTAAAGAAAGCACAATCCTTGATGGGAAAAGGATAAACGATATCATGGAAATTTTTCTAGAACTTTGTTATTTTATATCCTAAACATAAAGAAACCAATTAACCAATTATGTTAATAGGCAAAAAAAACAACAACAACTTCAATCTATAATTTTTAGAGTTCATTATAAAGTTTTGGAATAATTTTGAAATTTCTGATTTCCATTTTTTTATAACATATATAAATATGTGGATTTATTTTAGATAATTATCCAATCCAAATGTAAATATAATTTGGATAATTTAGATTCCATAAAATTAAAAATAACAAAAAAAAAGAAAAATGAAAAAGAAAAAAACCCTAAATATCCTATATAATGTTTCAATAATATATATATATTATATATATATATATGAATTTATGGCTATGATAATAAATATAAATATTAGAATCACTTCAATTATTAAAAAGGAAAAAAATAATATTTACCAATAATGGCATTGAATACCTCTCAATGCCTCTCAAGTGTCCTTCTAATATGAATATGTAAAAAGAATTTACCATTTGATATCAAAGAATATTTTTTAAATCAACACATTTTAAAAACTGCATTAAGAATCAATACCACATATATAGACTATTACATTTAAAAAAATCAAAACAATAAATATAATATTTTTCCACAATACTTCATCTTCTATAAAACAATTCAATTCACAATTTTATAAGGTAAATTTACGAGTTCATCTTCTATAAAACAACTCAATTCACAATTTTATAATGTAAATTTACCAGCTAAGATCAAATGATTATGAAACAATTGACCAGTTTTTGTAAACAATCTTACTTACATACACAATGATTAGAAAGAAATTGAATTACTAACGTCCGAAAGCCGAAAGAAAACACGGAAACTCATGGAATGTTCCCTCCAAGCTATCAGACTTAATGCACCACATAAAAGTATATATATAAAATAAAAATTTAGTTTACTGGCAGCTACCTATAAGGTTCAAGCTCTGATACATGATGAGATTGTAATCTACATAGAGCGAAAATTTCACTTTCAGAACGGTAACTTTAAAGTCGTCGTTCTTATGTTTTCATCGCAAGTGTTCAAAATATATATCTACATGACATCAGAATTGTTTGGATAATGTGTTGCTCTATTTTTTAAAACAAAATTATCCACACTTACATAATCGCACAAGGAAGATTAACGGAAAGGGAAATGCCTCGACCAGGAGATCGCAATTTCTGTTCAAGCTCACAGATTCTTTCACGCGAATCTCTCTCAACTTTTTCTCGTGCAGACTCTTCCGCTGCCAACTGCTGTTCATACATTTTTGTAGATTTACGCAATGTCTCCTCTACCTGATCAAACACAACAGTATGGCGTGAAAATATGGCCTCAAACGCAATGCCGAATTCTAAAATCTGTATAAAGACTATATCATAGTAACCCTAATCTCATCCAAATATAGAAAATAGAATTCCATTATTAATGTAACTCAATAATCCAGGATATTTTCATAAAATTACATTATGAATGTAACTCAATCATGTTGAGATTTTGCTGTTTGAGTCAAATAGGCAAAAATCTCTGAAGGATGACAACAATAGGGAATCAGTTCCTAGATTAGCTCCAGGTTGTTGGGAGGGAGTTAATGCCTCCTATATTTGATGTGAGGGAGTTATGAGGTTGTTAGATTCTCTATTCTATTTAATAGGCAACCATTCGGATGGTTTGCTAAGAGAGTTTGAGAGGATTTCTTGATGTAATCTCCAATTTATTTAATATATTCATGATGACTATGTTTGGTGGACGTAGCACAGATTGGTTGGGTGAACCACGTTAAATATTGTGTTTATGTGCTTGACTGCTGTGTTAATTCTTCTGTGTGTTTATTTATTGCTGAGCACCTGATCCAACAAATGGTATCAGAGCTTGTTGGAGGTGAGGTGCTGGAGAAGCTGACTGCGCTGTGCGTGACTGCTGGTGGTTTGCTGCTGTGCGGTGCTGCGCTGATACCTGGTGCGCCTGAATGGTATGTCTCAATGCGTAGATACCTGGAGCAAACTTCTGATACCTGGTATGTCTTAATGCATATTTTAATTGCGTGGTGGATTGTATCGATAGCTACCCGCTAGAAATTCCAGAATTCGATTCGCTGTTTTGGATTGTATCTTCGCTGGTGGATTGTATCTTTGCTGTTATACACTATAGACTAGCGATACATCTTCATTGTAATCGTGTAATATTTGTGCTTTGCTTCCAAAGTATAAATGGTGGGCCGTCCTATATATTACGATTAAATGACAGCTGTTCTGAGAATGTGAATTTTATCTCTGAAAATTGTCAAAGAGAGTTGGATAATGTGTGCTGGCGGACTGTCCTGAGGATTGCTGTGCGTGGGTGTGTTTTTTAACATAGCATGAAAATTGTTATGTCCACAAACCAGAACAGGGGTATGTAATAAATTAGCGGATGTGGTTGCATGATAAAGCTTTTGTTTCACAAAACAAATCAACGAAGCCGTAATTTTTTTTTAAAGAGGAGTGGAGTACGTAAGTTTTTAAATCCATTAAACACAAAAGGGAGTCATAAGGATTATGTAACGTGTTTTTTTTTTTAAAACTTAAAAGGCATGTATTCTTTGTGAGTGGAATTGTGTGAGAAGTAAGAAAACAAAAAGGAAACGGAGAACGCTAGCCATACTTCACATTTGTTTCAAAACTGAAGTGTATGTATTTTTTTTGTTGGAATTTGCACAAAGTATAAGGCAAGTTTTTGTCTTTAGAAAAAGAAGTGCAAAGGGCAGATTATTTTTTAAAAAGGCATAGGCAAGATTTTTGTTTTAAAGGCCAAGGCAGTTTTTTTTTTTGTTGTTCAAAAACAAAGACATAGGCAGAAATTTTCAAAGGCATAAGCAATTGTTTTATTGCTGGTTAGTATTGGAGATTATTGTTTTTTGCTGATACAAGATGGCCAAAAATCAAAGTGCCCGGTTCGAAATTGAGAAATTCAATGGTAAGAATAATTTTGAGATCTGGAAGGTGAAGATGCACGATCTGCTGGTTCAACAAGGTGTGGCGAAAGCACTGTTGGGGAAAACAAAAGACCTGCTTCCATGACGGAGGATGAATGGGATGAGATGGATGCTAGAGCTCTGAGTGGAATTCGGTTATGTCTG
>APFE031019563.1:7596-35572 GCA_000404065.3 Pinus taeda
TTTTCTCTTGGCCAAGGAATGATTACGGAATTCCTGTGCTTCTACATGATCCAATAAGTGTTTCTCTCCTTTGTTTAATTTTATGTTTTTTGCCACCGTTCCGCCTTCTAAATTGCAGGAAAAAAGAATAGCTTAAGATTTGTTTCATTACACCTTAAGTTCAATTTCTGCATTTCTCAATGTTTTCTTCAGAAATAGTTATGAGCATGTATTCTTAAATGATCTTGTTTGCGCTGTTTCTTTCATATATGAGTGCATGTTTAGGAATTCTTAACTGCTCCTGGATCCCATTCATCCATTTCTCCTCTTTTTCAGCATGATGAAATGATTCTCCTTTGCCTTTCATCCCTGATTTCCATTCCATACTTTCAGCAGACCGATAATTGTATCCTGTGTGACTATCCCGTTTCGTATCCCCTTGTGACCAAGAAAACGCTCGCAAGCCTCAATCTGTGACTCCATGCCCAATGGTTCGAAACTTATCACACCTTAGATTGCCTCTTTGCTCGAGAATCCTACCTCCCATCCAATCACAAACAACACTCCCTTGAAGTCAGAAAGCTAGCCTAAAATCATCAACTAAGGTTGAATCAGAAGGATAGAGCCCTCTCCGATTACAGGTGGGCTAGAACCTATAATCCAAAGATTGTTTTGTGGTTACCTCGGCCGTATCCCTATTTAGGAGCACTAGGGACAACTTGAGTGATAACACCCCATATAACTCCTAAGGGTATGGTGGTCACCCTATTAATGATCTTTGCATTTATATGAATGGAAATTCCCCTAACAATAACATTGGCACTGCTCTCTCGCTGAGAATGGAGGTCCATGGAAAATTCATGGGTTACCTCATCATCACACACCTTCAATTTTTTGAAGAAACCCATCCACTGGTGGCATAGGAAAATGTCTCTAATAGGAGGATGTTGATGGATTCTATTAATTTTTCTGGGCTCTCTTCGATTGAAACCTCCCCCCATGGCTCCTACTACTTCCTTCTTAAGTTATTCCAAAGAGATTTTTTTTTTTTTAAGGATTTTTTCTTGAGTAGTTTATAGTGTCAAGGGAGGGTAGGGAGGTTGATGCCTATTTTTAGTCATAGAGATAGAATAATTGTATCCCCCACTTCAGGAAAACTACCTCTACTCCCACTTTTCCTTTCTTATGTAAGAAAAAACAAATTCCATAGAAATTTAACTCTACAGGGTTTTGCTATAGGATGCTTGTAGAAAGCATAATTCACTCAACAATTGCATGGAGAATGAGGAGAAAATATGCCACTTACCCCTCTTGGTTTGATTTCTTTATGCTTGTGGGGGTTTGGAGGAAGGTTATCATTGGTTTGGACCCTTTTTCACCTCCCGACCCGATCTTGTAGCACCTCCTCTGCAATCTTGTAGCAATTCTAGTATTCCTGTAACAATTGTGCCCAATCCTATAGCACCTCAAAATCAACTCTATAGCTCCTCTATAGCACCCTAGGTAACCCCTGGTTGTATCTAGTTCTACCTTCAATGCCTTAATGAGCCTCTCTAAATGTTTTGGGGATGCGCATCGGTACAATTGAAGTCAAGCCTTATCATTTTTTTTGTGGTAGTGGGCTCGACACGCCTTGTGATTTGGCCCCTACACATATTTCCATTTTAATCTATTGTCCCCACTCCTTGTAATTATCACCCTCTCCATCTTGTTTTCCACGTTACATGGGTGGCTGAGTAGATTGCACTTTTACTATTCAAAGGACTCCAAGTTTATTGGCCACCTCCAGCCCATAAAATTTTTATCTACACTCATTAAAAAAAAAATTAACCACTATGTGCATAGAGGAAGAGGTGATGGGTGTCATAGCTAAGCCTACCTATGATGTCGAGTTGTGGTAGATGCATGCATGCTACTGTTGAAACATCAAATTCTCTCTAAAGGTGATATCTTCCTTAATTTTGTCTCGTGCACAAGTCCTCATTTGAAGAAAACAATTTGATGATGCTTTTTGATAGGTGGTTGAATGATGAAATCCTTCTTCCTTGTAGGTTTCTTCCAGTCTTTGATCTGTTGTTGTTGAAGTGGTTTAGTGACCTTGAAGTTGCTTCTTAAGGATGGTGTGGCTTCTTCAAATATTAAGGATGGCCTCTTGATGCTTAAGGGTGGCTAAATATTCATTCTAGAACATCAAAAGTTGTTTGCTACTAGTTCTGTAGGGTTTGTGCAGGTTGCTAAGAGATTGGTTTCTTTCATATAGCAGTCACATAGCCCCTTTCAAAACCATAATTATCTTCATTAAATGCACCTAGTGGCTTGGATAATTCATGGTGAGTTTATAGAAAGAGATTGAAAATTTTGATGATAATGGAAGCTTGTGAAGAAGGGCATAAAATGTTGTCTTTTTATGAACAAAGGTGGCATTTTGGGAAGGAAATTGGCTAAATGGAGCGGGTGAGAGGTGAAGGAGGATTTATGAACCTATCTTGACATTTTTGTAAGGAAAACATGAGTTTTGACCCATTTCCCTAAGCAGATCTTAATCCTCTAGCAGTTCTGGTCGATCTTGTAGCAGTTAAGAGCAATCTTGTAACACTACAGGATTGAGGCAGAATCAAGTGTAGTTGCTTGCATGGTGATGAAGAGATGTATGGAAATGAGTGACATGATGGAGGAAATGAAGGGGCTAGGTGGGGAGATGGAGAAACGAGATATGGATTCTTTTCCCTCAACTGTTGTCACTTTTACTATATGGAATCCTACAAAAGATAAGTGTTAACAAAACTGATTTAAGGACTCCTCGACCTCTATATGCTCCCCCCTCTTTTCTCTTCTTCTTTCTCTCTTTTTTTTTTTTTTGAGACCTGCAGGTTTCCTCCCAAGAGGTTTTCAATCTACAGGCCTACCCTAGGTGCCTCAAAGGAGGTTTTCACCTTAGGATATTTGTATTCTTTCATTCTTTATTTTTCTCTCTTGGGCTACCTTAGGGAGGTTTTCAACCCTAGAGTTTGCCTCAAGTGCCTCATGGAGGTTTTCAACTAGGCCTTTTATTTTATTTTTTATTTTTTCTTTCTTCTCTTGATCAGAGACTAGATGAACTGAGGGTTGAACTAGTAAACTCCTCTTTTGATAGAGGCTTCTTGTAAAACTTCAACAAATATCCATTAACAAGCAATGGAATACCTTCCTCATTGATTGTTCTGATTTGGACAGACCAATTCTCATAACATTTTTCCACTAGATAAGGGCCCAACAACCTTGTCATTAACTTCCCTATGAAACCCTTGAACCTTGAACCATAAAGGAGGTCCTAGTCACCTTCTTGAAAATATCTCTCCCTAATGTGTTTATCATGCTAGATATTCCTCTGTAGCTAGACTACCTCAGTGTGTAGGACATCTTGTATTATGAAATCGTCCAAGCCATTGAGTTGAAGTAGTCTTTCTTGTTTTTTAGTAAGATCCAAATCCAACTATGTTACCATCCTCAAGGTATTATACTCGAATTCAATGGAAAACAAGCCCTTCTTTCCATATACCAACTCGAATGTGGTGAATCTAGTAATGGTTTTGCAAGTGGTATTGTAGGCCCAAGTGGGCTCTATAAGTCAATCTACTCAATCCTTTCTAGCATTGCTAGCAACCACAATCCAAATATTCTACATGGATCTGTTTGTGACCTCTACTTTCCCATTTTCCTTAGGGTGATAGGCAATGGATTTCTTGTTCTTGAAATGGTGCTACTCCATGACGTCTTTAATCAAATTTGAGGTGAATTATTCCCCTTGATTTGTGACCGAGTCCCTTGGAAAATCAAACTTGAAGAAGATGTTCCCCTCATAATTTCAACCAATTTTTTCTTAGTTACTACCTTCACTACCTTTGTTTCAACCCATTTAGTCAAGTAATTAGTGCACACAATGATGTACTTCTTCTATCATGATGGTGGATCAATAGGCCCGATGAAGTCGATACCCCATTTCTCAAATGGATCCAAACTCACTTATGGTTGTAGGGGCATTTCATCCTTGGTTGTGGGCTTTCCCATCCTCTAGTTCTAATCACACTTGGTGGTTTTCCTTCTTACATCTTGATGTAGATTAGACCAATAGTAACCAACTTGTAGAACTTTGAAGGTTGTCTTCTTAGTAGAAAAGTGGCCCCCACAAGGTCCATCATGCCATGCTGAGAGCATGTCAAAGACCTCCTCTTCCCTCAAACATCTTCTCAAAATATGATTTGGCCCCAACTTGAAAATATTTCTCCCAATCTAAGTGAAATAGGCACTCTTTCTAGCAATCATGCTATTCTCCTTGGAGGATAGCTTAGGAGGGAACCTCCCAACAACCAAGTAATTTTATCTATTAGAAAACCAAGGAGATAGTGCCAACATGGAAAAGAGGTGTTCATTTGGAATTTTTTCATCTACCATCACCTCATTTCCTACAGGCAAGGTTAGTATTGACAAAAAAAATTCAACCACATTCTATTTCCCTTGTGTGTCAACAATAGTTAAATCAAATTGCTGCAAAGTAACAACCATCTAATGATTCTAGAATTAACATCAGGTTGATTCACTAAATACTTAATTCCATGCATGATTAGTGTGAATAAAATTCCGATATCTAGTGATATAGTGCATATTCAAAGAGTGCACCACAACCAAGAGTTTTTTTTAGTGATTGTATAGTTAAGTTTAGCCTTAGAAAGGTTCTTACTGATAAAATATATAGCATAGGGAAGTTCATCTTCCACTTGTTATTAGGATGCTCCTACAACTTTATCTTATGCATATGTGTGGATATGGAAAGGAAATTCTCAATTGAGCCCCTAGGGATGGGTGCAGTGGTCAAAATCTCCTTCAATACTTCGAAGACCTCTTGACATTTGTCTGTCCAACAAAAGTCTAAGTCTTTAGCCAGTAATCCAAACAAAGGTGAAGTCATTTTATTAAAGTGCTTAATGAACCTTTTATAATACCTAAGCAATCGAAGGAAGCTTCTGACATCCCTTTATTTTTTAGCGATAAGGACCCTTTTAATGATAGAAACATTGTTGGGGTCAACCTGTATCCCTTAGATATGGAATGGATTAAGACATTCACTTCATTCATAGAAGAAATAACATTTATTAGGACTTAATGGAAGATTCATATCAATGCATTTCTTTAATACTTTACATATATTAGAAAGAGCTTCCTTGAAGTCACATCCATAAGGAGTGAATTCATCCGTGTATATCTCAACAATATCAATAAATATACTCAGGACTTCCCTATGGAAGGTAGCAAGAGCATTGTAAAAACTGAGTGGAAGGAATATATAGTAAAAGGTACCCCAAGGACATGTGAATGTGTTATTGTCTTCGTCCTCAGGGCTAATTTGTATTTGGTTGTACCCACTAAATCCATCTAGGAAGAAAAATAATATCTTCCCTGCAACGCCACGTAGGACTTGGTCAAGGAATGGTAGAGGGAAATGGTCCTTCTTTGTAGCCTTATTAAGCTCTCTATAATCAACAAAAATCCTCCACTTCCCATTCTTCTTAGGGAATATGATAATAGGGTACACCCACTCACTATCGGAAATAGGGTATATGAACACTGCATCTGGTAGATTTTGCAGTTCTTATTTTACAATGTCATTAAGGGTGGGATTCATCCTCCTCTAGGGTTGGCGCATAAATTTGCATCCTTCCTAAATGAAAATATGGTGATTAAAATTTGAGGGATGCACACCTTTCATTTCCTTATAGTCCCAAGAAAAAGCATCAAGGTGTTTCCTCAACATAGTGCATAATTTATTTCCTTGCTCAGGTGAGAGAGCGATTTATATTTAGAGTTATAGATGGGTTAATTTTCACAACCTTGGCATGATCTAGATCTGGGTCACAGAGCATATATTAGTCCAAGGATTATCCAAATATTGTTCCAAGGATTATTCCACCTATTCATCAATTGACATGGAAATGGGAGGTTAATTCTGTAATATATGGTCAATAAGGTCATCTTCATCAAGATGCCTACCTCCTAAAATAGTGTCTAGTGTGCAGACTGGGTAGAGAGATGTCTCATAAAAATCTTCTTCTTCCCCATCCTCTATCCACAAGGGAAATTCATGCTCAATATAAGGTTGAGAAGGGGGATATAGTACGAGTTGCTTTTAGAGATGCCCGTTCTTGATGGTCATGTTCCCAAGCCCGCAACTAATGCACGGGGGCTTCACTAGGGGAGAAATGCCATACCATGTGGGTTCATATTGGGGGATATATACTCAGAAAAAATGACATAATATATTGAGTATATAATAGGGGGTAAAGGGATTTTAATTTGTCAGGTATAAAAAATGGAGCTCAAATTTAATGAAAAATTATAAAGTGGTATAAAATATGTTAATCAAAAAATGGATACCTACAATATCTACTAAAACTATGGGTTTTCTAAATTGGGAAGGTGTAATGGGTTTGTATTGGTATGGGGTTAAATAATGTTAATTTTAGAGGTATTTTCCAATATGTAGTCAAATTAAGGGTATTTTTTAGTATGCCACAAATGCAAGTGCTATGTCAGGGGTTTATTGAGTGAATCCCCCATGAACTAATGTAGGCATCAACACTGGAAAACCAAGGTATTCCTAGGATAAGAGGGTAACCATTAAACTTGGTTTTAGGTTGGAGGACAAGGAAAAATATGGGATACTCCCAGGAGTCGATGGAGACTATCACATCCTCAATAACTCCTTCAGGGGATATTGTGGACGTATTTGCAAGCCGCAGTACTATGGTGGTTTTTCTCAAATCACCTTGGAGGTTGAGTTTGAGCATGGTTTCTTTCGTCATAAAATTGATTGCAACCCCAAGGTGAATCAAGGTATTAGGGACCATAATGCTATCATTGTGCACATCCACCACTGTGCTACCATGATCCAAGTACTTTGGGGAGATCACCCTCCCAAGCATTAGATCATACAACTACCCAACGACATTGATAGTGGGGGTATCTCTTCTCCTTCTCATAGGCCTTTTAAAACATTCTTCCCTAATAATCCTTTTGTAAATGGGGACATATTTCATGGCCTCGAGAAGGGGTATTCTAACACACAATTTCTTCAATTCTACTAGAAGTTCAACCTCTTTCGGGGTGTGTTGTTTAGGTTGGACCAAAATTTTAGGATAGGGAGGTGCATTGGCTTGAGGGGTACTATCTTCCTTCTCTTTTTCAAGTTCTTCAGTCAGAGAAGGTAGGTGAGAATTTGGAATTACCTTCCCATATTGAAGTTTGATCTCTTGTTTTTCCAAAACATAAGCAAGATAAGATGTCTCCCCACTGTAAACCTATTGTGCCTCCTTATTGTTCAAGTTTGGATTAGGTTGGGAAAGCGTTTGAGGTTTCTTAGGTAGGTTATGGTGAGGGAGTTTTGGTTGAGGTTGAGGAGAAGGCATTAAGGTAGGAGGTTGGGCTGCCTAGGGCCTTCATCCTTGTGAGGGGTTGCCCCATTGAGGAGGTTGATATTGATATGGTTCGAAAGGTGAGTTGACATGAGTATGGGGATACTAAGGAGCATAGGAATAAGGAGAGGGCATGTACCAAGAAGGATGAGTTGGAGGGTACCAAGGCTGGAAAGGTGCATTTTGTTTTTAATTGTAAGAAGGATATTGTGCACCTGACATGCCCTATTGATAAGGCCTAGGACCTTGGGGCCTTCTCTAGTTGATGAAATAGAGCTTCTGTAGGCCATTTGCATCCCCTTGGTACACAACCTTTAGGCCTAAAAGAGAGGGTAACTTGTTTGATGCATGGTTCTCCTCACAGACAGATCATACCTCTGTGGTCTTCAATGGGCACAAATTTATGGGATGCCTCTTAGTGAATCTAGGGAAAAATATGGCTAGTGCCCTTTTTTCTTCCTCTTTCTTCCTTTTGATCTATGTAGTATCCATCTCCAAGGAAAAGGTATGTAACAATTCACTCTTAAAGTATTCCAACATACTCCCTATCTCATGTTCGATAGTTGATGTAGAGGGAGATGAGTTGACCAGGCCTTGACTGGACCTACCCTTTTTTCTAGTAGCCCTAGAATGATTCTTGAATATTGTCTTGATGTCATCATAGGTAAGCTGGTAAATGTCTCATCCACATATCATATTGAGGGTCTCCATTACATCCTCCCTCATCCCTTCGAGAAGTACAAGCTTGAATGACTTAGGGTCAACGATACATTTAGCCCTCCTATAATTGAGATGGAAACTTTCCTCATAGTCCTCTAAGGATTCATTTAGTCGTAGGGTAATCCTAAATATTTCCTCTTTTGTCTCTTTATACCTATAGTAATCCCTGTACTTCTCATTAAAGGCTTGCTACATTTATACCTAGGTGGCAATTTTGCCTCCAGGTAAGCCTATAAACCAACACAATACTACATCTTTCAGGGTGGATGGAAACAACTTCAGCTTTTGTTCATAATAGGCATAGACATAGGTCCTACATACTACAAGAAACTCAAACAAAAATGTGTCAAGGTCCTCAGAGGCTAATCCATGGAAATGTGGTAGGGAGGTATGGATTATATTCTTCATTTTGGCCTTCCTATTGGTCTCTCGAATAGGAAAGAACTCATTTTTCATATTTTCATCCATGGTTTAGCTAGGTGATATAGGTTATTCCTTCCCTCTGGGTTCCTAAAAAATTTTAGTTTTCTCACCTGGAGGATTTTCTAACTCCCCTATAGTTAGAGAGGGAACCTCATAGTCACCAAAGAAGAAGGATGGTTGACTACTTGATGGGGTGGAAATTTTTGGTAGAAATCTCCATTGATTATCCCTACTCCTATGATGAATGAAAGAATTGTTTTTGTTTTTTTGTATTTCTCTTTTTTTTTTTTTGTATTTTTCAAATTAGGAATGCTAATGCAAACAAAATGATAGAAAATAAAGCAAGGTAAAATCTATGTAGAAACAACACCTACTTGGACATCTGCCGAGAAACGGTGCCAAAAATTGATGATCCCCGAGATCATAATAAGATTGTTGAGACACCCAACGCTACCAAATTTAATTATCAACCCAGGGTTTGTACAAAATTAAGCGGTGACAGTGATATATGCACAGTAGGTCAAGCTCTACTCATGTCACCTTCAGTCAGTGAATCAGATAAGGGCATACATAGACCACTCCTTTCACTAGCTTTCAAAAAGAACTTGCATGAAAAGACATGAGTCTACTCTAATTGCATGAAGGTAAACATTATCCTATTAGCAGAAATGAAAGTGCGTTCCATCAAACATAAATATTAACTACAATTGCATCAAGGAAAAGGAATTTAATTATTTCAAAGATGAAATATGCTATCTACTTGTAGATGCAAATCAAGATTCTACTTATGGAATGTTGATCTTTACTCCAGTTGTAGAATGTGAAAATTTACATGAAAAAGGAAACTTGATCTAAAGTGTATGACTAGAAATTATAAGAACATAACTTCAAAAATTAGGTCTAATTTACTTGCAATGAAGATTTTCTCTTCTTATCACTCAGTTCAAGATATTTAATCTTTAGTAACAAAGTCATTGGACATTGCATAAGAGAAAAATCTTTGTGATTCAAATGTGGAAATTTGTCTACTAATTCTAATTGTTGTTCTATACTAAAAGTGAAGGATGGATGGGTCTAAAGTGGTTCTTGGTCTCCCCAACCATGGATTCAAAATCTGGAGGTCATTATTCAATCCCAAGACTAAAAAAAATCAATCTCTTAAGGAAAATATGGTCAAGTTTAGAAAGTGCTACAAGATGCTACAAGGTTGCTATAGGATTGCTACAAGATGTTATAGGATTTCCCTGTTTTGCTACAACATTATATTTGAGAGCATACTGAGGGTAGGAAAGGTGTTTCGAAGGTGGGAGAACATAGATGAGGGTGCATGAAGGATATGTGAGGCCATTTTCCAATCTTAGCACCCCTCAGAGGCCCATCTTCCACAAAAGTGCATGATCATGGTGTCCCCCTAATGACCCTGAAAAGATGCTCTCGATGGAAGATTTTGAGAGTAGTATGAGGTGTCAAGGAGGATAATGGTGATCAAAAAAGGATGTAGGATAAGTGTGCCAATCCCTACAAGTCACTGGTAGTACCTACAGACTAACAATCAACCTCTTCTTACTCTTAGAAAGAACATAAATCTAGTGATAAAATTGCAACAAAACAAATCAATATGGAAAGGACGTGTTTAAATTTATTTCATCAAGAGATACTCTATCCTACAACATGCATCTAATCCATGTATAAATGCATGATATTAACTTCTATGATGCATAAATAGAGTATGAAAGAGAACTATAACTAAATCCTAGAAACTTTCAAAGGAAAATAAACACATATTTTTGGCTTGTTGTTGTAGAGTCCTCAACCACACTTCCCATAAGAGAGGTTGTAATTAGGCCCGAAACCACAATTTTTGTAATTTAACTTCTGACTAAACAAGGAAATAAATACAAGTACTTAAATAATGATAGAATAAACATGTAAGAAAGAATAGAGCCTCCGGGTTAGGACCTAACCCAAGGGTCCCAGCCCTCCAAATTTAACTCAAATGCAGACCAATAGTGAACCTTTCATTAATAGGAAATGGAGGTCAAATACATCATATCAAAATGGAAATAACAATCCCAAACAATTTCCTCTCAATAACTCTTTCTAGCTCCAAACGTTCCAATCCTAGTGAGTTCTTGGGCTTGTTTATTATACAAAAGATGACTGAGGGATAGCTCCATTGGAAGGAGGATCTGTTCCCTCCAAAACCTTGAAAATAGTGCATCTAGCTCCTATATATCGTTGCATGCAATTGATCTCATCAGCTACCAATGGACCTCGAGTTGTTGATGAGTGATTCTAGTAATCAATTCGAGTTGGAAGAGAGTAAATACATTGAACAAGCCTCCTACATCTCCTCTATATGCCTCTAACATGCCTCTACATAATAAATGTACTAAAAAAGTCTCTTTTTCCTACACAATAACCACATTAGGCCATGAAGTATGACAAGAACCCTTTAATATTCCTACTAAGCACATTATATTGAAAAAAAATGTAAATTAAAGTGAGGAAGGAAATTTTTTAAATGTTGGAGGATAGAAAAATGGGCCTTAAAATTTTCCTATTTATGGGACCCATCAGGAGGTCATCAGTGTTGGCGGGGACAGTCTTGTAAAGGCTCAACCAGTTTAAGTCCCAACTCCATATACCTTGACCTCATCGGGGACATGCACAGAAAAATAGAGAAAGAGCAGACCACTTTGATACCACTAATCTAGATTTATGAAGGAATGAAATAAAATATAGATATAAACAAAAACATATAGATTAAGTGAAAACATAACTTCAACTCATTACTAACAAATTAATGAAAATTGTTTACATGAAGAATGGAAATAAAATGAGGCTGAAATTCCTATTTATTATTAAGAAATAATGGAAAACTCTAAAAATCCAAAAACCTAACCCTAGGAGATGAAGCACCAAAGCTCTATAGGGCCCGTTGGGGTAAATTGGTACATCAACTTCTCAGGGTTGTAACTTTGACATACGATCTCCATTTGACATGTACGATAAGATCTATAAGAGGAATACAAATTTCATCTAAAAACCCCTATAATAGGATTTGGGTTTTCCCATTTTCCAAACAAGTTTCATTTAAGGCCTCAAAATGGCTCCTGAAGTTCAGGACCCGAAAAAATGCCAAAAATAGTAAATTGTGCTACAGTTAAGGAAACTAAAAGAAACAATAGTTGGGGTCCAAGTGGAATAGGTGTGTGGCCACCAATATCCACCTAGATCATGAGAGAAGTCAACATTAGATTTATATCAATGTGTTCGATTTTGGATTGTAGATTACTGTGGTGTGGTTTCTGAGAGGAATTCGGATTTTCCACAGTGCTCATCTTTACATTGGTCGACATTTCGAGTCTAGACCAAGACTCATCATCAGGACTGATTTATGGAGAAAAGAAAAGAAAAGAAAAGGGTTTGGGATAAATATGCAATAGGTTTGTTTTTAAAGACTCGCCGACCAAATAACTGTTCAATATTATTATTTACCATTATTTTTAGTTAATTCCTGAAATAATTTTATATTATGTTTGCTGAATACATTATTATTGCTTTGTCCTTATTATTATTCCTACTAATTATCTAATAATTTCTACTTTTTATATTATGATTTCTCATGTTCAATGAATAATTATAATATTATTTAGGTTATATTATTATTTTGTTTGTTGAATATAATATTATTGTTTCTACTAATTATCTTATAGTTTTTAATTTTTTTATATTATGATTTCTCATGTTAATGTTTAAGCGTAATTAACAATATTATTTAGGATTATATTATTATTTATATAATAAGTTAGTTATTATACTCCTTAACTAATCTCAAATTAAATTGTGAGAATGGTTATGTGTTAATTGTTTGAATTAATAATAAGTTTTACTCCCATTATGTAATCTATTTATAATCATTATTGTGAAAATGCCTTGTAATTAGTTACTCAAAGGTCTTATAATATTATTGATATATTAAGATTATTATATTGTTAATTTACTAATGGAAATGGGGAAGTTAAGAGATATTTTATTTAATAGGTTGAATTAATCCATAAGTTAAATTCTAATAATTACCATTATATTATGTTATTTATTTATAATTGCTAATGCTTTGCGAAATTAATTTTATAGGTTTTATTTATTGTTTATATTTCAAGTTTATTATGTTGCTACTTTATTTAAATTGAGAAATTAGTTATATGTTATTGAATTAATAGATAAATTAGTTACTAAGCGTATTATTAATTTATTAATTATATTGACTTATTATACTCCCTAATTAATCTAAAATTAAATTGTGGTTAATTGTTAATTGTTAGCATTAAGTACAAAGTACTATAATAGAATGTAATCTATTTATAATTCTTCATTATTGTGTAAATAATTTATAATTAGTTAATAAAAGGCAATATTATTGATATATTAAGATTATTATATTGCTAATTTATTAATTAAATAGAAATGGGGATGAGATATTTTATTTAATAGATAGAATTACTCCATAAGTTTGTATTCTAAAATTTTCCATTATATTATGTTATTTATTAATAATACCTCATGTCTTGTGAAATTAATTTTAGAGGGTTTATTATTGTTTATATGCCAGGTTCATTGTGTTGTTAATTTATTATGATTAAACTAAGAAATTAGTTATATGTTATTGAATTAATTGATTACTGAGCGTATTATTAATTTATTCATTCTATTGACTTATAAATTACTAATATACTATGTTTAATATGCTGCTAATTTATTATGCTTGTTCACTGATCTGCATTATTAATCTAATATATTATGTTGCTAATTAATTAAAAATAAATAGAGAAATTTTCTATATGTTATTTTATTAATTGATTGAATAAGCTACTAAGTTCTATGTTTACCTTAGATTCAAGAATATTTTGGAGAACTCATGTTATATGTTTATGCCCTTAATGTTGATAAGGTTTTTATTATATCCATGAATGATTCAAATTAAAAGGGAATATTATATGTTTCTTATTCAGTTACTATATTTTTAATTAAAGGTCAAATTATTTGGAGATCTTAAGCGAGATGCATTATTCGAGGGGGGTGAGCAAAGGGTTCCAATTCTTGCTAATTTCCAAGCCTCCATCCCTATTAAGGTTGTGCGGGTGCTTTATGATTTCAATAGCTTCTCTAACTTTCCGTTTGAAATGGTGATCTTCATTGGCAATGACTTTAGCGTCTTCAAGGCATATATGGTGATTAGTTTTACTAACATGCTCAGCTAGGGCTGAAGAGCAGGTTCTTTCATTACGGATATTTGCACTATGTTCCTTGAGCCTAATCCTCACAGACCTACCCATTTCTCCTATATATTGTTCCCCACATGAGCAATTGATGACATACACCCCTTTTTGTTGAAGCTGTTCTTGGCTGTCTTTTACTGATTTCATTCTTTGTTTGATGGTTGACCAGGGTTTGAATGCAGTCTTTATATCTTTCTTTTTGAGGATTTTAGCTATCTTATCAGTGACTCCTTGAATGTAAGGAAGGTAAGGATTGGAAGTCAAGGGTTCTTTCACCTTTTCTATATTGTTATCAGATTTGGCCTTTTGAATGGCCTTGAATATGCTTTTATTATTGTATCCTAAGTTGACAAAAGTTCTTTTTAGGTAAGTAATCTCTTCTTCAGTATGGTTTTCATCTGAGATTCTACAAGCTCTAGTGAAGAGGGTCTGCAGCACCCCCATCTTCTGGGCTGGGTGGTGGTGTGAATTGGCAAAAGTTCTTTTTAGGTAAGTAATCTCTTCTTCAGTATGGTTTTCATCTGAGATTCTACAAGCTCTAGTGAAGAGGGTCTGGTGTTCGATTTTCTTCTTGAGAAAGCACTTATCTTAAAAGTTTAGGGTTTTGAGTGTCTGGTTGGTTTGTCGATCTATAAACTACAGTCTTTTGGCTTCTGGAATTGTTTGTGATTATTTCAGTTAAATTGATCGAAATATTAATTCTTTTTTGTTGTAAAGAATTAGCTCATTTGAAAATTTAGTGTTCTCATTGGAAGATAGCCCTGATTTATTTTGTATGCTTGCTTTAAACATAGAACGAAAATTTTCTTAGATTGATTTAATTTAGTGTTTTCATTCTGAAAGTTAGTGCATAGAGGTTTTGTTATATTTTTATCTTATTAATCAATTCTTGCATTATAGTGGTTTTTTATTTTTATTCTCAAAGAGTGTTTTTAGAATCAACTTGGTTTGAATAAAAAGAGAATTGTAGAAGATCGATTTTTTCATTCTTGAGAAACTGAATGAATTCTTCTCCCTTTCATAGATAGGATTCATCAAAGTTAAAAGGTTCATTTCATGTTAGTTGCATTGAAATTGAGTTATCATGCCAGTTCATTATTATACATATTTGACTAATTTCATAAAAAGAAAAACAATAAAATCAATTAAAATATACCAAGGCATTAATTAATCACATCAAATTTGATGGATCTAGTTTAGAAGACATGTTTTGACATATATAAACATAGGAATTTTCGTTAATTTTTTGTGTTACATTCCGCGAGTCATCAATATTCCACGTACGGCGAGTATATCATAATGTTTCCCAACATACATGACACATTAGACAATACTATTATGGACTGAGCTTCCACGTACCCTTGGGTATTTCAGAAGACCCCATCTAGGTTACAAACCTACCATAGGTAACTAAGTCATCCGACTTTTTTTTTATGATACATCGAGCACAACATTCGAGGAGATTTCCTGTACATAGTTAACAGTATATTACAATTCACAATAGCCTAGTATCCTTTTATATATAATATCCCCTTTTACTTCTTTTGTTTATTTTGATTGGTAAAAATGTAAAATATATCATCATACACTAGTAATATTTCTTCATTAAAACTTCATTATGGTTGATCTACCTCGACGATCTCATAGAATGCAGGATTTACTCCCCGATATTACACCTTAATCATCTAGTGCTACGAGACCTAAAGTTACATAACCTGAAGTAACATCACCTGAGATATCTTCACCCGGTGTTATAGGACATGAATTAGCCAGATCTGAAGAAACTCAAACACAAATGGTAGAACCATAAATATTTCAATCTAAACTTGAGATAACCAAAGTTATAGAACCAGAAGTAATTCAAGGTGAACCTGAGATAACTAAAACTTTAGAACTAGAAACTAGTGAACCCGAAACTGATGTTATCTGAGTCCAAAGTTTCAGAAGTTGATATACTTAAAGAGTGGTTCGCTAAACCAACAACTCCAGAAACTCACTTTTCATATTCATCTAGTCCTATTTCTACTTCTTTACAGATTGCATCACAAGAATTTGCAACTTTAGCTATCAAAACAGATAATTTACCCCCTGGTCTTTTAAGTATTAATTACTCAAGCACTTGCTATAAGTGATCATATTCTTCTTTCATAATATCTTGTAGTAGTTTGAATTCTATCTCCTTTTCAACTAGATCCTTGGTATACAATTCCTATATCTTATTTACCTTGGGGAAATTTGGTTTTACACACTCATTTACCTTTCTTATTAAGGTGAACCATGGCAGAATCCTCAACTATAAGCCTGCAACCTCCATCCACTCTTGAAAGTGGACCCAGTCAAGTAAATGTGACTTCCATGTTTACAAGACATTCAAAATCATTTATATACAGTGGAACCTCTGTACCTACTAACTCAAGATCCTTTTTCCATTCCCTTCAAGATCCTTTACGAAAAGTGTGAGACATTAAATTTATTATTATAATTATTATTATTTTACCTCCCCGGCCTAGCTCACTAAACAAAAAAACAAAAAATAACTAAATAGTATAATATAATATATTTACATACATGTCTATTTTGGAATATCCTTTTTAGAAGTAATTTAATTATCAATAATTATTAGGTGGGTGGTAGGGATTTCCCCTCCATAGAATATTTTAAAATATTCTTAATAGCATACACAATCAAAGGTTGATATTTATCTCCAAAGTAGTTGTGTCTTTTTTCTCTTTTAATTAATTTGATTAATTAAAATCAATGTCATATAAACAAGTGTCATATGAAATGAGTTATGGTTTTTTGGGCATGTGGTATTGATAAGTCATGGTATTATAAAAATGAGTTGTCTTTAGTGTGACTTTTTGGAAGCTTTTTCGAGGTTTTTGTGGTTTAATTTTTCTAAAATTCGGCAGAAATTTATTGAAAACACAAGTTTGATGGGTAACCCCTGCACAATTGAAGTGCCCTAAAGGTTTTTTAGGGTGCTGAATGCATATATATAGTCAAAAAAACTAGTTTAAATAACACAAATCAAGATTTCACCTCAAATTTGTTTGCCAGATTCTGAGACTAGAAAGTCAAAAAGTCGCACTAAAGACAACCCCTTATAAAAAGGTTTATTTACAAATTTAAAATCTCCATGTTAAAGTGGGGCTAATCACCATGGATAAAAATATTTTTCTTTGTGTACGTGTGTGTGTGTGTGTGTGTGTGTGTGTGTATTACAATTTAGTTAGTTTTATGACTTTTTTAATTTTAATAATGTGAGATGTATAAGTCAAAAGGTCACACTAAAGACAACCCCTTATAAAAAGGTTTATTTACAAATTTAAAATCTCCATGTTAAAGTGGGGCTAATCACCATGGATAAAAATATTTTTCTCTGTGTGTGTGTGTGTGTGTGTGTGTGTTTGTATTACAATTTAGTTAGTTTGATTACTTTTTTAATTTTAATAATGTGAGATGTATTATAAAGTAAGTGTTTTGATGCTCATTATTGTTAGAGATTAATTATTATTATTATTAATGATAGAATAATTAATATGAGTTAAACATATTTAGGTTTAAAAGAGCGTGTAACAAGATTCTTAATCATGGATATTCATCCCCACTTTAGCATAGATATTCTTAACTTGTAAATAGACTTGTGTTACAATACGATGGGCCAATGCCATGGCTTAGTAATACACATGCCCAAAATAACCATAAGTCATGATCATATGACACATGTTCATGTGACATTTTTTTAATTAATTAATTTAATTAAAATGACAAAAATAGCCTAACTTCTTTTGAGATAAATATTAACCTTTGATGTATGATTAGTACTAAAAATATTTTAGAATATTTTGTGGATGTTAAATCCCTATCATCCTCTGAATAATTATTGATAATTAAATTAAAATTCCATAAGTTCTATTCCAAAATAGACATGCCTATCCACATAATTATCAACAATTAGTAGGTGGATGGTATGAATTTAACCTCCACATGATATTTTTAGAATATTCTTCGTAGTAGTTACAAATGAAAGGTTGAGATTATCACAAAAGTAATTATGTAATTTATCTTTTTAATTAAATTTGTTAATTAAAAAATGTCATATCACATTAGTTATGCTTTTTTTGGACATGTGATATTAGTAAGATATGGTATTGTAAAAACCTATTTCTAAGTTAAAAGTCTTCACAATAAAATGATAATGAATCTCCATGACTAAGAATATTGTTAAATACTTTTTTAAAGGTATATATATGTTTAGTTTATATATTAATTATTTTTTATCTTTATGGGAGTTTTGAAATTTACCTAGTTAATTGACAAGCGATAATTGACCAGGAGGGATCTGGCGATTGTGGCTAGGGTTTTGTCGCGTTGTGTTTTGATGAAGGTTTCCATTGCTAGGAAAGCTTCTTTCTCAGGTGCCTATGACATCCCTGGGGATGGCCTTTTTGGGATCCCTTTGTTTATTAGTGTTGGAATTTACTAATTCTGACTTATTTATGGGGAGAATTAGGGCTATTTTCTCCTCAAATTTCACAATAAATTCAATGAATGTGATAAAATCTTTTCAACATATTCCCTTGTAGCTCAAAGTTGCTTCAAATTTGATCATGAACACAATTTTTTCTTACGAGGATCAATAATTGACCTCTCTAGTGGCCATATCTGATTGACACTATTGTGGGAGCAGATCTTCTTTGGTATTTTGTATTCTCCTTTTCATAAATCATCTTTTCAGTTCCATTTTTTTATGTTTATATGGATTAAAATTTTTCCCCAAGCATCTAGCACATTTTTTTTTACAGTTAGTTATGCCCTTCACCATCTCTGGGACTAAGGTCACTTGAGGTGTCCTTCCACACACTTAGCCAGCAAAGGAATAGAGTCAGAAATTTCAAATATTCATTAGGGATATCAGTGGGAAATCTAAAATATTTTGGGTCAAAAGTTATACCTCTATATGCTCTCTAAAGCAGGCCATTGAACCTATGTGGGGTATACCCTTTTTGTTTCCAAAGCCTACAATTTGAAAGGAAGGTCCTATCAGATTCCTCTTAGCTCCAAGACTACAATATTTCTAAAAATTCAACCATTATTCTAAATACAAGACTACTTGGGGGTGACCTTGTTGCAAAATTAGCTAATGGGACTCTTTTTTCTTTCAAGGATGCTACCTAAAGAAACATTCCAACCTTTTCAAATCAGATCCAAATTTTATTGAGCCCCTACATTGTAGAACAAACGAAAAAAGATCCATCTATGGAAGGAAAAATTCCAGATGGAAAAAACTCCATCTAAGGAGCCATTACAATACTGGAAAGCAACTAAGAATCCTCCAAGGTGTTTTCTCCAAGATGGGTATGATTGTCAATACTAACAAAATTAAAGTCATATACTTAAATATAGAAATATCACATATGATACTTTCATATATGACAACAACTACTTAGATAAAGTTCTTTCGTACAAATATATTGGAATTGAAATGCATGAGAAACTCAATTGAAATTATAACATTGAGAAAGGATAAAAGGAGGATGCAAAACTTATTATGGGTTCCAAAACAATATGAGTTGACAAATATTTAGATATGTGACAAAATCAATAAATTAATAAATAAATAATTCTCTTTGAAACTCTCATCATTCTCTTTATTTTATATGGATGTGAGGTTTGGGGTTCTAGTGTCTCTAGATAATTGTCGATGAAGATAGAAGAAAACCAAAAGAATTGAATAACCTATCATATCAAAATTAAAGGAAATAATCCATATCCTATTCTCTTGATTGAAGCAAATTTGTCCCTCATTGAAAATATGGCTATGACTAGGTATCATATATATAAGAAGAAATTAAAGGACATGTGATCGTAGATGTTTCTTAAAATTGCTTCTAACTCTAGCTAAATGACACCTTTGGTTCAAGCAAGGATGGCATAAGGATGTCAAAATCTTGGTTAGGCCATTCGGGGAAAATGGAGGAGATCATTTTGCATAATAAGGATAGTATTAAAAATATTATTACTTCAAAATTTCACGAGAATTTGTGGGGTAGTAAAGAAATAGCGAAAAATGAACTTAAGATATTATATGGAAGTAACCAACCCCAATCAAAAAAATAAAATGTATTTTTCTACCTTGACCAACGTTAAGAATAAAATGAACATTGCTAAATTTAGAACATATTTGCATGAGCCTCATAGTGAAACTAAGCATTGGAAAATTCCTAAAACACCATGGGATGAAAGAGTTTTTCACCTTTGCACAATGAGAGGTTAGAAGATGAAAAACACTTTCTCTTATTGTCCATTTTATACTTGCATTCCATCTAATTTTTAAAATTTGTCACACCACCAACCTTCTTGACCGTTTAAGTCGATAAAACTATAGTGATATGAGAACACTTCTCTTAATGTTTTACAAGGATATCAATAAATGCTAAAGAATTTGAGTAATCTCTTACCTTCTCAAGGTTCTATTTATGAGTATCGATCTTAGAGAATGTTACTCATCACCAAATTATTTAATTTAAATTGAATTTAAATGTAAATTAAAAATTATAAAAACATATAATATATTTTAAACGCAAATGAATTTTAATATATTTTTTCATGAGAAGTATCTTGATATTTTATATAAAAAATACACATGTTTTGGTCCTAAGGATTACTCAAAATCAACAACACAGTTCATCATATCACTTGCTAGAGTTGAATTTGAGTAAAAAGAAAAACAAACATTCTTCCCAACTACCCAAAATAAACTCAAATAACAAATAAATTTTAAATTATTTTCAAAATTTTAAACAAACATTGAAAATTTATATTAATCAATTTTCTCTTTAAAACCAAAAAAAATCCAAAAACACCTTATTAAGTGTTTAAAAGGTCATCAAACATAAACGACACTTGAACTTAACATTTAATATAAAAATCATTGTCCCTTAAATTTTTTTATTATATAATTTTTCCAATATAAATTAGTTTCTATAATTAATTGCCATTTGAATTGTTTGGAATTGTTATATTGAGATTTAAAGCAAATAAATCCCATTTACACTTACGGAATGCCCATTGCAGTTAAAATTTTCAGGTTAAGAATACAAGTAAAATAGTCTTATTATATTTGTTGGATGTATGGTATTACAATTTTTCTTTTACTGTATATTAATTTGTCTTTACTAAAAAATTGTGTCTTTTATTCAGAGTTTAATATTGGGAATTCAATTTTTGTTATTTCTTTATTATTATTTAAATTTATTTATATGCAAGGTGATTGATTGAGGTCTGTAATGTACCTCGGTAACCTCGCATGTAAAAGTAGGGAGTTAATTTTTTTTTATACAAATTACCCACAAGTAATTATCTAAATCACAACTCCTCAATTACTCAATAAACATTAGATATAATGTTCATTAATACATCAAGTAAATTAACCAATTGCATAACCATTAACTACCAATATGGTAGTGTAATAACATAAATTGTCTCTTGAACCTTGCATCCATTTTATGATTTTCCTTTACCGTGCAAATTAATCACATACTTTGGACATTATGATTATCACATCAAATAAAGAATCATCATCATCAAGGGTTCAACATCATCAAACCGACACAAAAGGCAATCACACCATTGAACACCGATATACCCTGGAAACCCCGTAGGGTGAAAACCAGCAAACATTTAATCTTATTATTAAACGCTCGTGTGGGTTTTCACCCCTCACTCAATGGCTTATAAGGGATTCCATCCGTTAACCATTGTCAGAAAATCATTACAATGAATTATCATTAAGTTGTCACATAACTAGCTAAAAGCCAATACAGTTTCCATGTAATCTTTTACTTACATACCGCCACATACAACATTCCTTGTGGCATGATTGTTCTAGCAATGTACGATCCTGCTACTCAAACTCATCTGCATGGTCCATTAATCCTTTTCCTGCCACAGGGTTAAACATCACTTTCCTTTGGCACCATCCGCCATCGCTTCCTATCAATGTAGTTGTCAACAAGCTTGGCAACAAGATTAGAAATCATATTAATCAATCAATAAGCAACCTCTAAAAGAGATCTTTAACCTCTACTCATATGCATGAGCAAGCATGACTTACTATATAGCTAGTACATATACTCAAGTAAATATTGTTGACCTCCACAATGTTTATTTACATTAATGCATAATTCTCTTTAAGAGATCTAACTATTTAGTTCTACTAACATGTATAACATAATTGTTACATCTTCAAACATGTAATAAACTGTTATTTCTATGCTTAAGCACATATGTTCTTTTCACATAGTTATTTTTCAAGAACTCAACATAGTCTCTCTAACATACAAAGAACATAATTCCATATCACAATGACTATTCTTTGTGCATACCATAGCTTTCATATTAGCCATTCTTTAATGTATGCAATACATATTTCCTTCACTAGAATACTACCATCATTTCATACAACAACCACATACTTCTTTCTTAAAGGAAGTCATTATAACCTCATTTCTCTATCTTCCTATATGAGGGTTTCTCAAACTTCCCTTTCAAGAAATTATTAAAGGTATCCATCTTTCTACATAAAAATCAAGACACAAAAACAAGGTTAACTCACCCTTTATGCATCAAAATCAAGAAGTCAACACAACTCATCTAACAAGACAAACTTTTCAAGAGATTATTATTTTCAAAAAAGTTAATATAATCACTTTCTCTCCGTAAACACAAAATCATACAAAATCATACTCCCACAGTCACAATAGCTACCCTTATGTGCATGCAACATGTGTTTTTCCTAACATAGTTACTTTTACTTCAATGCACATAATCTTTCCATGGAACAAGTATGAATTCTTGGTATGATATGAACACTATTCATATGTCTTTCAAAAATAGGAAACTTTATTTTTGTTTCAAGAGATCTTCTCATAAAAGCCATCATCTTCATACATGAACTATGCACACTTTCCTAAAAAGAAAACTATAGAAATAGATATCTATGAGCCTAGAAGCACTTCACTAGCTAATTCGATCGTGCATGTAATGCATAATGATTTAACATGAACTTAAAAATTAGCTAGTATCACAATGCCATTAACATATATCATTTTTCAAGAAACTTTTATAAAAAATACTTATTTTAATTCAAGAGAACTTGGCCACTTTTCACGCTATGTTCTCAGGATGTTTATATGCTTCCTCTTCTTTTCTCAAGAAGATATTTTGGTTATATTTAGCAAGGATTTTATTCCAAGAAAATGACGAGAGACAAGAATTTTACACACAAGATTCACATGTAGTCTTTCTAAGAGGAAATACCTATTTTCTTTACCAAGAAAACATACAAAATAATCAACCTTTAACATATTTTCTTTATCAAGAAAACATATCAAATATTCAATATTTTACTGCATGCACTAACATATTTTCTTTACCAAGAAAACATATAAAATAATCATTCTTTTACCGCATGCATTAACATATTTTCCTACCAAGAAAACATATAATTTAATCATTCTTTTATTGCATGCATCAACATATTTTCCTACCAAGAAAACATATAATTCAATCATTCTTTTATTGCATGCATCAACATATTTTCCTACCAAGAAAACATATAATTTAATCTTCTTTTACTACACATAAACAAAGAATATTTCAAGAGATCAACTTCTCTCTTTATTTCGACAACTCTGTTGTAGTCTCCCATTGGAAAAACTTCTGGTAGGTTGGTGGTTGATGAAATCTCTGCCGTAGGCGCTAGCTTCCCAGGTTTAACATTCCGGTTTTCCCAACGAATGTCAAGAAAGTCATAAATCTTTTCACCGTAATTTCCTTCTTCAATTTATCTAAGACCTCCAACCGCTGCACGCATCGCTTTCCTTCCAAAGGATCAGTTTATCAGATTGAAACGATTACAAAAACGTTTGACTTTAGTTGCCACCGGAAATTACAAAACCCTACACTTTTGGACCGGGTTCGAAACCCATTTCCACTTGAATCTTTATAAAGGCGAACTGAAATCCTTATGCAGTGAGGATCGGTCTGCCGGAGAAAAATAAACCTCACCATGGAAGGTTGACAATACTGTGGAGCAAGCCATACTTTGGTTGCTGTGCCAAGACCATAAACCCCTGTCCTGAAGGAAAGCAAGGTAAACACTAGACCTTCGGGCCATAGCATGCCACAGACGAAGAGCCAGTTTCCCCCCAGACAGAGGTTGCAAGAATGAGCTTCTCCCCATATGCTCCCCGCCTTCCCTTGTTTCCTTCATTCTCGTTCAGTTCCACATTAGCCAAGAATCAGTTAATAACTGATTCGTAATCTTGAATTACTTTTACACAGGGTTATGGTTATTTATGATAGGGATATTACAAGGTCTTATTTATGCGTTATTTAGTAACTTCTATTTCTATTAGTTACTATTTTTTTCATAAATTATAATTTTTTTTCCATATTTTCAATTTAAGACGACTTATTATTATATTAAAAACATATTTTAAAATAAAAATATATTATAAAAGCTATATATATTAATAAAAAATAAAAACACACATATATATAAGAATTAAATATAGATTGTTAAATATATTACATATGTTAATATATTTAATTTTATTTTTGGATTTTTTTTTTGTTTTTGTTTTTTTTTATTATTATTTAAATTTATTTATTTGGCAAGGTAATCATTATGGGTTGTTTAGTAAACTTTTATTTCTAATTAGTAATTAATTTTTTGTTTTAATTTTATTTAATTTGTTTTATTTTAATTTTTTTTCATTTTTCATAAATTATAGTTTTTCCTCTGACTTACTTATTATATTAAAAACATATTTTATTCGGACTCGGATAAAGTTTAATTATAAAAACTTATATATATATATGTGTGGTGTGGTGTGTTAAACAATATTAGTTTAAATTATATTTCTTAATTTTTTGTGATGACATACAACAATGCACTATTTTATTAGTTGTTTTATTTTTGTAATGAATTTTTTGTCTTTACATTTTTTTTAGATTAATTAAGATATATTTAAAATTAAGCGCTAGGTGCTAGTGACTATATAGCTCTTGTTTATAATTGACCAAATTGTAATTTAAATTGTTGAAATTGTTTTATTAATATCTAATAAAAAAAGAAGAGCTACCTAATATTTTTGCAACAAAGATGTTTAATTTTTTCAATAGTTGATTTTGAGTAGATATATTCATTTAAAAAAAAATATTTTAAAATAAAAACAATACTAATTATAATAAAAAAATAAAAAATATATACAACTATTATTGGTTAATTTTTAATTAAAAATATTATAAAACATTAACAATGCAACTCTCATTGTGTTTGTTGGGTTCATCGCTGATATTACCATTTACTATGAAGGAAAGTTGTAAAAATATATCAACTAGAAGAATAAAGTAATTAAAATTGAAAAAAATATATTATATTTTCACTTTAAGAGTGTGAAGAAGTTGTATAATTCAATATATGATTTAAATAAATTATTTGAATGTACATGTCAACTAATTTATTTTAATATCAACTTCAGATATAGAGAGAAAGGAAAAAAATAATATTTTAAAGTTGACCATGTTATCACTCCAGGAAACTCTCCTAGGTTGCAGATCGGAGATGTCTGGTAACATATAATCTTCAATATTGTTCTCTAAACTATTGGAATGAATGATGGGTTGGATCAAACCAGATAACCATTTCAACTCTGTTTTTACTCAAGACATGCATGAACACCCTAAGCTTTCTAAGGCTTTAGACCACTAATGTTCAATAGTTTGTAGATTTAGTGGATAGATGGAGAATACTGACCATACTGGCAGATGCATATATATAAACACTTATGAATGGCTAGCTACAGGTAGTAAATGAAGGATACTGACCATACCGACAGATGCATGTATAAAACACATATGAATGGCTAGCTACAGGCAGTAAAAGAAGCTTGCAAATCTAATTTATCAAAGTAGATATAAGATGACAATTATCTGGCCTTAGATACAAAAGAAACATGAACAACATGTTCAAGTGCAAGCTTAGAGCAGAAGAGAAATTGGACATTGAACATACAACAACAAAAGAAGCTTATATTTGCTAGAATGAAGATGAGAAGCTTGACTAACAGAGTCTCAATAGTCTCCAGAAGTTGAACATGTATTACATCTTACTTTAAGACATTTATGGCTCTTTACAATGCTCCTGAGCTCTCAAAGGCTCGGAGTGTCTTAATCTATCATCTCTATCTTGTTAACTGTTTGATTCCCTGAATGGGAAAGCATGACTCGGAGGTTTTCTTCTTCTGACAAAGGAATAACCACATTCTAGTATTTTGGCTACGCTGGCAGAGAGATCTCTCGTGCCAGAGATTCACCACAACCAATTTTGTTGTTTTTGGCTGAGTGTTGTCTGCTCCATCATGTTTCTATTTTTTTTGGAAAAGCTACACGTGCTGTGATGATCTGTGGCCCTTTTTATTCCCTTTCTGGTCTCTATTTTCCGGCAGCCTGCCTCCCGGACTCTGCTATGTAGTGGAATGGGTCTTCAGGACACTATTTTCCCTTTAAAATGCTTAATACTAACTTTTTTCTATTTAATACAGAAAACACAACAACATTGTGAAAATCTCGCCCATCTCTATTCTTTTCAGACTTAAAAAACCCTTAAACATGGCTTACTCTCTTATTCGGTCCACCCTTTGGGTCACTGTCACCTATCGCAAGTGGCCTAGCCCTGTGTTTCCCTTTGTATCGTGAACTACGTAAAAACATGGGAAATACATTGAAAATGGCCTCCCTCTAGACTTCAAATATTATAGATTTCACTTCCCGGACCCTTTCGAGTCCGAGTCTTATCGCAATCGGTGCTGCCAAGCTTCCCTTTGTATTTCATTATATAACGAAAATACACGAAAATAAATTGAAAAAGGCTTACCCGCGGGCCTAAAATATTATAAAATAAGACTTATAATGCTGTCAGGTCCGGGACTTATCGCATCGATGCTGCTCCTTAAGGTTTCTCCAATTGCGATTCGCCGATGTGATGTGGGCCGTCAATCTGCGCACACGATCAACGATCCATTTTTAATTGTTGATCGCAATCATAATGCCCATACTGTAATCGCCAATACTTCTGCCGATGCGACATGGCGATCCGATCATCAGAGATCGCTGATCTGTGGTGTCTTGAGCTAGTTGTCATTGCCTGCCAATCAAATCCGCCGATTGCAATTTGTCACTTAGACCTAGGCCGTTGATCGGCTAGATCTAACGGTTGCTGTGCGTTTGGACTATTAAGCCAGTGATACTTGGTTTTTTCATGTTTTTAGAGTATTTTAGCCTCTCGATAGTGCATTTCCGCCCTTCCAAGGGCTCTCCTCTTGCACTGGTTTTGACCTTTGAATGATCCTAAGCAAATCTTGAAGACTTCAAGAGCATATATGGATCCATTTGGCATAATTTTAAGCAAATTTGGAGACTTTGGGGCATATTTGGATCCAATTTTGGGCCATTTGCCTCCGAGGCTAACAGACCATAATAAAACATTTCAACGTCTAATTGAACATAATAATAATAAAATCAATTTCTTTAGGAAAATGTGTAATTGTTGATATGTTGTGTTTAAATAATGTTATTGATAATCAAAAAATACTATAATATTTCAATATGGAGATTTAAGTATTATTTATGTGTATTTAAAAAAACATTAATTAAGAAAACACATTTTAATGTGAACAATGTAGTTCATAAATAAAATATTTTAATACTCATGTTAATAAAATATTTCAATGTTAAATATGCACATATTATATATATGGTTTTAAAATATTTATGTGTATATTATATAATGCAATTAAGAAAAAAATTATTATTGTTAAGACATTTCAAGCAGTCTTACTATTCTACATTTTGACCCTTTTTCAAATATATTTTTCTATGAATCTAACAAATATTTATTAGAATTGCAAGTTTACCAGTATATATCCATCGTAACCACAGAGTTAGAAAATGCTAATAGGATCAAATCTCTTGATGTGCAAACCCTTTTTCAAGTTTTACAGTCTAGAAAAGGTTTGCACATTAAGAAATTTGATCCCTATCTACACTTGATTCATA
>APFE031019563.1:59622-80298 GCA_000404065.3 Pinus taeda
TTTTTTTTTTTTTAATTATTTATTTATATTTTTTTTTAAGAAATTGGCTACCTAGTTTTACTTCCCCGGCAACGGCGCCAAAATGTTTGGTCAATTTAGTATCTCCTAAATTTCTATTTAAAATTTCAATCCAGGAGTCGTAAACTGATGAAGTGAAGTGCACTGTATGTGCAAGATAACCTTTTTCTTAGTCTTTTGTCGTTTTTGAGTTTTTAGTTTGTTTTTGGGTTTATCTTCTGTGGATTCCCTAGTGTGAGATGGCGAAATTGAAAATTAAGTATGAATGGTAATGGTGATTTCTAAAACGATTTTTCAAACTTAAAAGTTCTCCAAAAAGAAGGTTTCCAAACTGACTGTAATGAAATCAATTCTCAAAAAGAAGTAAATGCACCAAAACAATGAACTAGTGACAATGGCCCAATATCCTTACTGCTATATGAAAAAGAAAATAAAAACTGAACTTAAAGCAACTCAAAGATTGAAATCAAAGCAAACTAAATCACACTACTTCAACCCATACTCTGACCCTTCACCTTTCGACTCAGTCCGGCTATAGGAAGTAATCATAAACAAGCTGAGTATTATGATATCTAAATTGCAGGAAATTAAATTGCATAAAAGGAAACTAAGATTTAACTACTCATTCATATTTCAACTCTTGAAAATGACATAAGTAATTCAATCTCTAAATTGCAGGAAAGAAAACTAAATCATACTACGACAAGTAATATTCTGATTCCTTACTAATTGAGTCGCTTGGCTATAGAAAGGAAATCATAAACAAGTAAGTAATATGATGTCTAAATGGCAGAAAAGTAATAAAGCAAAACAAAACTTGAAAGAAATGAAAATGCTAGAATTAAACTTAGTAAATGAAAATCAACAGAAAGGACAAGATGATCTCATGTCAGTAGCTATCAAAATATGTAAATTTTCCCGGGCTGCCTACAAAAACCTGTAAAAGAAACACTGATCAGCTTAACAGTTATGAAGAAAACATGAAGGAAATATGGACAATGATGAACATCATAACAACATAAAATATATACAAGTAATGATTATAAAAATAGTAAGCAAAAGCAAGTAAGAAACTATACAAAGCTTTGGTGTATAAGGGCCCTCTATCACCTCGGCCAGCCAACTACTTAGTCACAAATTGGATTCAAGAACGTTGTCTTCTCATATATTGAAGTGCAGTAATAAAACAAAAGAAAGTACAGTATAGTGGGCTGAAACAACAGTCAAAATTACATCTTTAATATTAACCATCCAGCGTATATCAACGCGTTATTTATAAGTGAAAATGCTGGTAACTAATTCCTATATTTTATGCTGCCAAGAGACACGTAAATCTCCACGGCCTGAGATCTAGCATTAAGGTCATTACAGCAGTTGAATCCATGGAGTGGTGGCTGCTTGATTCAGTTCACAGGCTGCTCGACAGTTGTGCCAGTACCTCCAGGAATGAAGGATCGTGCCACGCAAACCTTCTTGTGGGCAAAACAGAGCCGTGCCACCACAAACTTCCTCATTTGGCCCTTCCTTTGACCGTCATTGACCATGACCGTTTATGAGTGATTTGGCTGATATGAGAGGACACACTCCATGCACACGTCACCTGCATCCTGCCCATGTGGCCAGTTTCTCCATTGGACACCTGTAACATAGCTTTTGACAAAATGGATGCGGAAACTTGGGCTGGCTGTGGAAAGTGACAAGTTTCTGTAGCTGTTTGAACAAAAAATCTAAATCAAACAACAGTCATAAACATAGTTAGGAAACCATTTCATAAGCTCTTTTTAGACTAATATACAATGATTTGATAGCTGGGTGGATGAAGTAAATGGAAAAAGAAGGCTGAAAGGGTATATAGGGAAGTGCAGGTTTGGGACTCAACACCATCTAAGATCAAAACACAATGAGACTCTCCCCAATAGGGGTAAGGAGTGGAGAGGCGGACTTTGTTGAGTAAATTAATTGCTTAACAAAAAAAAACTAATAACTTGAACATTAACTATCAACCCAAGGAGCGTATTTTTATTTCAAGGTAATCGGAAAAATATATGCAAGCAACTACAAACAACTAACACTGGTTCTACATGATTGTGTTCTACACTACCAAGCTCATTCAACAAGAAATAAAATTTAAGACTTGAATAAAAATACTAATTTAAAAAACAGAAAGTAAATGAAAGGAAAATAATTATGCTAATCACACATTTTGAATCAATACTAAGTTAAACCACACCTTGCTAAATTGGAAACCTAACTTATTGCAGCCAAGATAATTCAAATGCTAAATGAAATCTAGAAATTGCAGGAAACAACAAATCTGGAAAATGTAGCAGCCAACAAATTACTTTAACGAAAAGGAAACTTGCTTTAAGAAACAAACACATAACTAAACTACTTTAGATGTTCAAGGGAGCACCTTGTCCAAGGTAGTGGGCCCAACTACCTAAGAGTTAGTTCTACCTTGAAAAAAATTCAAATCAAATTCCAAGTAGACAATTATGAAATTCCATTGATAGCTCCTTTTATTAAAAATTATAAATAGATACAATACAACTCTAAGTTATGCCTCTAATTCAATAATTGTCCCTCCTCCCCTCTTTGATCTCTATTTTCATTTAAATACACAAAGAGTAAAGGGAAATTACAACAACATTGATTACATAATGATTTCCATTAAAATTGTAGATTGTCCACAACAAATTGATCAGAAAGATCATATATGAAATATCTCTCCATCATGATTCAGTTGGAAAAAGTCGAATCTGTTATTACAATTGGGAGAATTTGGAAAACAACCACAACAACAAATCTAAGAAAATCACCTTCAAAGAAACTTGTGTTTCTCTCAATCCAAACCGAATTTTGGAAAACAGCTCCATGGAAAACTAATTTGGTCCATTTTTCATAAAACCCATGTCTCAGATTTTCAAGATTCATCTTCATTTTCTAGAAACATCCAACGCAAAACTATCGCTTTTTATCCCAATCCCAGCGAATTTCTTAGTTGGAATATTTGATTATGTGCTGAAGATCAAATTTGCAATCTAGAAGATTTTGGAGGCTAAAATTGTGAGTGATGTTATAAAAAATTCATTAATAAATCATCATTGGAAAAATCATGCATAATAATCATCAATTTATTAAAAGTAATGGAGAATAATTATTACTTATCCACAAGAGCATAAGTAATTATGAAATGGAATTATATGATAATTTATGATAAATAATGTGATAAAAGAATGGTAGTAATGGATGAAATATATGTTAAGAAATGGTAATAATGATGAAAATATAGTGGCCCAATAGATGTTCATGAGGGAACACGTGGGCACCTATGGTAAGCACGTGGCTACAAGATGGTGGGTATGCCTCACGTCCCTCCCATATTACCTTGAATATGAGACACAACACATACTGGCATGGGAAACCTCAAGTCACATTGGGTCTTGCGGAGGATAGTGAGAGCATTAACATTAAGGAGGGTGGCGGGGGCATTTGGTGGTCATTCTACAGCAAAGAGATTGGAGCCTGTGTGTGGAGTGCTGGGAGAAGAGGAGGGTGTTTCAAAGGTGCTCCGGGATATTCAAAGGGTCATCATTGTCGTAGAAGGTTCCACCCCTACTGGTGAGTGTGGGTAGTTTTCAATTTATGAATTGGGCTTAGCAAGAGAAATGTTGCAAGGAACATGGTGTATGTGCATTTGACGGGAGTTGTTTGTTGTGGCTTCTAGTTTGTTTGGTGCGGTTTCAGTCTAGGATGGTTGTGAATTTTCTTTTGACGGAGAGGGATTATTGAGGTGCACCTCCCCAGCCAGTTCACAGGGTCCTGGACTATGGCATTGTGGCATTGGTGATCCTGTTGTGGATTTTGGTTTTCTAGAATTGTGAGGGGTCGCTTCAAGGGGGTGTATGCTACTAGTTTGAGGTGGGAAATAGATTTGTAAGTTGTGGCTGCCCAAAACTAGAGGGAGAGGAGGTTCATTAGAGCTGGTGGTCTTGACCCCTACCTAGATTGTTTGGGAGCTATTTCAAGGGTGATCTTCATCTTGCTTAGGTGGTGTTGGGGTGTCAAGTATGCAGCCTGTTCCTTACTTAGAGCAATCCTTAACCCACGTGTCACCTAATTCGAGTAGGCTAGGCATGGCTAAGCCCTGGCCTCAGCTTGAGTTAGTGTCTCACAGTGGTGGAGGGAGTCTAGAAGGTCTAAGTTCAGAGGATTTGAGTGGCACTAATTTAGGAGGAAGAGGTGGTGGACATTCTAGACATGCAAGAAACTCGAGGTGGTAGACATGGGGGCCTAGCTGAGAGCCAGGGCATCTTCCCTAAGCATGTTCTGTAGATAGGGTTCGACTTATCATGGTGTTATGGTCATCATATATTGATACATCAGGGTGGTCGTGGCCAGTGATAAGGGTGCTACATGGAGCACTGTCGAGATGTGGTTCAGTCAATTATGGATCATTTGGAGAATTCATAGCGAGTTATACAAGAGGAGCATGTTGAATCGATAGAAAATATGAAGAAAATGCATTATTTCCAATGTCATACCTAGGAGCGTGTTGTGGTGGTCTGGTGTGGCCAAAATTTTATATTTGGGAAAGTCGAGAAACTGGAGGCTTGGATGGACCATTTCAAGGAGCATGTCCTCCACCACCTCCTGGTATAGATTTAGACAACCCAATCTCCATCACCTCTAACAACTACCATGGATACTAGTGTTTTATATGTTCTGTCTATTTACTAGGGCCTAAGGCCTTTGAAATTGTGGACTGTGTCCCTCTTTGTTTTTTGATTCATTGTCATATGCTTTCAACAGTAGTCAACAAACCTGGACGGGGTGAGACTACCTACATTTTTCCTTTGATGTATTTCCTTTTGAAACTATGAATATAAATTTCACTTAGAAGAAAAAACAAAACACATTAAGACCCATTATCATTTTGTCACAAAAAAGATGCAGCCCAAGGAATTGATTTAGTTTATTGTAATGCTGATGAAAATGTGGTTGACATCTTTACAAATCCTCTTGGAAAGACAAAATTTGAGGTATGTAGTAATTTCTTAGGTGTGGTAGAGAACACATTTCTCCATTAATGGGGAATGTAATGGAGAAATACATAATCTCATATTATTAGAGTTTTCTATGTGTTTTTAGAGTTACGATTAGACTAGAATTGTCGTAATTAGTCCTTGTTAGTTTAATACTAAACTTGAGGAAATAATATTAAACCCAAGGGATAATATTAATATTAAAATTTATAGAAATCTAGAAAGGTTTGTTTATGGTCTGTTCAACGAGAAATTAGACTAGATATTAAGTTGCAAAATTTTGAGATTGAAAAGATTGTTTTTAACCAAGGTATGTGAGACATTGAAAGTGCAATATTGAGGCATTATGGAAAAAAGATCTATCATAATACTATTATTAGTCTGATGAACTTGATTACTATCACTGCTAAAATGAACTAATTTGACAATTTAAATGTGGATGTCAAATCACTAGAATTTAAGAGTCTTCGAAACATTTGGGATGAATGTAAGAAATATTAGGTGATGGAAAAGGAGATCAAGGAATAATTAATTAGATAAGGATGTGTCCATCTCTATTGGATAGATATACTTTTGCATGGAAGTGTGTTGTTTGGGCTTGGAGGAAAACCTAGTCCTTGGGAAGCCAAGCCGCCCTCAATGTCCACAAGAAACCTCTTTAGATTCTCCATTTTGTTAAAGATTTGTTCCTCGCTCCAATTGGTACAACATTAATTTTTCTGTCAAAGTATTCATATGTGAATATAGATCCATAGTGTGGAGATAGAGATTTTGGAGTCCTCGAGTGTTCCCTAGGTCGAAAACCCATGTAACAAGATTTTCCAAAACCCCAACATCTAAAATTCCTTGATAGCCATAATGAACCTTCAATTTTGTCTCCTACAACTTAGATTAAATTTCAAGGAGGATGTTGTCCTACAATTGGTGAATTGATGCATAAGCTGTAAACCTAGAGTGCAAACTCCCTATGACTCCATGACCTCCTCCTTCCCAAGGAAAATGAGCTCATTTCTTAATCATGACAGAGGTGGGAAGAAAAATAATTTTTGGATTGATGTGCTTTAAATCATTGGAATGAACCACATGAAGCTTGAGAAATAAGGAATACCCTTTGATTACAGTGAATAGAGTATCAACGTTTAGCAATGGAGGAGATCTATGGTTCCCTTGATCCGAATTTAAACAGGAATGCAACAAATTACATATATAACCATAAATACAAAGATGTAGTAGAAATAACACTTCATTTCATTAATATCAAATACTGAAATATGCTTACAAATAGAATGGAAATAAGACTAGCTCGGGTGATGGTTGCTTATCTTTGAGAAGAGATGTGGTGGCTACATGCCTCTGAACTACATTACAATGAGGCTCAAGGGCCTTTTTATTATTGAACAATAATAGAAAACCCTAAACAACCAAAACCCTAACCCGAGGAAATGTAACACTAAGAGTTTATGGGCCCTGTTGGGGTTAGTTGGACAACCAACTTCTCGGGGTTGTGACTTGGTCATGTTATCTTCGTTTGACATGCATGATACCCCATTCGAAATATATCTCCGAGGACTATGATGAAAAAGAAAATTTTAGATAGAAAATTTCTGGTGCAAGATTTCCAAAAAAACTTCGTTTAGGACCTCAAAATAGCTCTGGAAGTTTAGTACCCAAAAAAATCCTAAAAATAGTAAATTGTGCTACAATTAAGGAAAATGAAAAATTGAAAGAAACAATGTTGGGGTCCAAGTGGAATTGGTGGGTGGCCACCAATATCCACCTGGATCATTCCTCCCCCCTTAGGAAGAAATGGTCCCCATTGCATTGAGTTCCTCCATGAGATGGGGAAACTTATGCTGAACTTGGTCCCTGGTGAGCCACTTGCCCCAGTGAAGGAGTTAGCTTGCTTTGACAACTCGATATAGTTGGATCTTCTGTTGGCGAGTGTGTTTGATTTGCGTGTCCATGATCTAATCAGTTGTGGCTTGTTCCATGCAATATGGATTTAACTGTGTGAGCTGTTATGCAATGTCTAATGTGTCTAGCAATGGTGGGAAGTATGGTTGAAGGCGATCCACATTGAACACTGGGTGCAGACCAAGGAATGGGGGAATGACAAGCTCAAATCCATTGTCTCCCACAACCTTAGTAATGGTTTAAGGACCATATTGGAGTGGTCTGAGTTTCCGATAGGATCCGGTAAGGCGTTCCTTTTGCAAATGCAACTAGACTTTGTCACCCACCTAGAACTTGTGTGGCACTCGATGTTGAACATGTTGCTACTTGTACTTGGCATTTGATTTCTCCAAATGTCCTGGACATGCTAGCAGATATGTTGGATGTGCTCAATGAATTTGTTTTCCTTATTGGTTCTAGACGAGACATGGGCCAAATTTTCTTGAGTAGCTGCAAATGGCATGGCCACATCAATGGGACATAATGGTTGGAATCCCAAGCCCACCAAAAAGGGTTGTGGCCATTCGAACTGTGGAGAGCCCAGTTATAGCTGTGTTGGACATAGGTGAGGTTCTCATCCCATGTGCATGGATGCTTTGAGTTGTACATGCGCAGAATGTGTAAAATCATCCTATTTACAACCTCTGTCTGGCCATCAATTTGGGGAGGAAAGCTGTGGACTTAGTGAGCTTGGTGTCCGGCATCGACCCAATACTAGACCAAAATGTATTGAGGAACCTACTGTCCTGATATGAGATGATAGAATGTAGAATCCCAAAGTGTACCCACACTTGTTCAAAGAAGAGTTTAGAAGTGGCTTCTGCTGTGATATTCTTCTTGCAAGTAGCCATAATGGCCATCTTCGAGAATTTGTTGACGACCACAAAAACACAGTCGTTTCCATGCTTAGTAGAAGGAAGAGCCAACATGTAATGCATTGAGATGGATTCCCAAGGTCGACTAGGGGTAGGTAGCGGAGTATAGAGACCTTGCTTCTTGATGGTTGGTTTGGAAATGGCACAGGAAGTGCAGGATTTGATGTACTTCCTGACATCCTATCGAAGATTCGGCCAATAGAAATACTTCTATAGTAATGCCACAATTTTCTCGACCCCAAAATGCCCAACGGCTTGACTGTAGTGTGCTTCCAAAAACATCTTAGCACGCTTGCTTGAATGAACACAAAGGTGTCCCAAGTGGCATAATAGGGCATCCTGGAGGTGAAAATATGGAACTTGTTGACCCTCCAAGATCGTCTAGTGTGTGTGGTTGAATTCTAGGTCGCTTTTGTAGAGAAGTGGCCAATCATAAGTCTCGTGCCCACAAGAGTTGAGCACGGTGTTTAACGCCATAATTTGTGGTTGGTTGAGGAAATCTGCAACATTATTAGTGATGCCCTTCTTATATTTGATATTCAAATGGAACTGTTGCAAGTATGTGGACCACTTCTGATGGCGATCATTCTATAACTTCCCTCACGTCTGTATGAACTGCAGGAGCCGATGGTCTGTGTGGATGATCATTTCCTTCCCCAAAATGTAATTCTTCCATTGTTAATAGTCTTGCACAATGGAATACATCTCTTTGTCATAAGTGGGATGCTTCCAGACTGTGTCTAAAAATGTCTCACTATGATATGCCACTCGATGCCCCTGTTGAGTAAGGACTGCCCCAATAGCATAGCCAAAGGAATTTGTCTCGATCTCAAATGGTTATTGCAAGTCTGGTAATGTGAGCATTGGTGTAGAGTAGATGTGATGTTTCAACTCTGTGAATGCCTTCTCTTGGGATTCAAACCAAAATAATTTTTGTTTCACTTCTCCCTTGGTGACTTGACTCAAGGGCCAAGTGATATGAGAGAATCCCAACACGGACCTGTGGTAGAAATTAGCAAGACCCAGAAAGATGTGGAGCTCTATTAGAGTGGTTGGAGCTGGCCAATCCTGAATGACTTGGACCTTAGCTGGATCCACATGAACCCTCCATTCATCAATAATGTATCCTAGATACTAAACCTGGGTCATGCTAAAAGTGCATTTCTCCAAATTGGGACATAGCTTGTGTTGTCATAGTGTTTGGAGAACTTGTCGGATGTGGTGGAGGTGCTCTTCCCAACTCTAGTTGAAGATCAAGATGTCATCCAAGTATACCACTACAAATGAGTTTGTGAATGGATGCTAGATGTCATCCATCAGCCTCATGAAGGTTGCAGGAGCATTCGTCAACCCAAAAAGCATAACCAACCATTCGAAAAGGACCTCCTTGGATTTGAAGGCAGTCTTCCACACATTGGAGGGTTTGATTTGTACCTGGTGATATCCTGATTTCAAGTCGATCTTGCTGAAATATTTAGCCCCCTTCAATTGGTCTAGAAGGTCATCAATCGATGGGATCGGGTACCTATTCCGAACAATGATCTTTTTCAGCACCCAATAGTCATTACAGAGTCTCCAAGTCCCATCCTTCTTCTATACCAACACGATCGGGCTCCCATATGGTGATGAACTCGGATGGATGTGACCTTTCTGCAGCAGCCTGAATCTGCCTCTTGATTTCGTCCTTCTCCATAATGGAGTGTTGATAGATTTCTCCATTGGGCAATGGCGCACCTGGGGTCAAATCGATGGAGTGCTTGACCTAACAGTACAGAGGCACCCCTGCAAGGGAGGTGAATATGTCCTCGTACTACTCCATGACCTTGTCCATCTATTGTTGTTGTGTAGAGGGACCCTCTTTGGAGGTCATTGACGTTGTCTTCTTCTTTCCCTGAGGGCGTATGATCAGGAAAACAAATTTCCCAGTTTTGGAAATGAGCTTACTGCATTGTTTTGAAGTAAGCAACAAGATGGTGTTAGGCAGTGCTACCTTCAGTATCCTATACAACTTATTTCCCAAAGTAACAATCAATAACAGCACGAGGCCTTGACTCATACAGAGCATGTTGCTTCCATAAGTATGGTTGGCCCAATAATACATTACAAACATCAAGGGGAGCAACGTCACATAATACCTCACCCGTGAAGGGCTTGATGTTGTATGGAAGGTGGCATTGCTGGCTCACACGAAGATGCCATCCTTGGTGAAGCCACCTGATGGTGTACGGTTGTGGATGTGTTATGGTCAGTAAGCCCAACCACTTCATGACCTTTGCCAAAATCAGGTTCTTTTGGCTGCTGCTATCAAAAATGAACTATAGTAGGGAACCCTTTACCCACATCTGGGAGTGGAAGAGGCGCTCCTCCTCTAGATCTTCGGGTTCCTCCTTCTAGATCTTCGTGGTAGCAACAATGGCATTGGGCTTCACATCAACAATCCTCTTCCCTTTTTCATTCCCCTTATTAGGTTCTGACTCAGAGTTGGAACATGCATATGATTTTGAAGCCTTTAGCTCGACCACCAATGACTGCTTGGCCCAACACTCACTTGTGTTGTGAGTGGATCTCTTATGGAACTCACACCACTTTCCCATGTCCTTCTTCAGGTTCACAACATTTTTCTCTACTTGCGGCTTTGGTGTGTTGTCCTGGTTGTGCCCCTTGGCTTTCTCCTTTGTTCTGTGGTTGGGGGGAACCTTTCCCTTACTTTGGATTCACATATCCAAAGTATCGATTCTTCTTTTTAAAGTTTTGTTTGATCTTGACAGCATATCGGTATACCATGCCAAGTGAGGAGATGTCCAGGAATTCCATCTCGTCTTGGATTTACCTGTACAGGTAGCCGTGGTTCTTGAGAACCAAATTCTTCTTAGAATCCTTGATACCCAACTTCGTAATAAGGGTATGAAAAACATTGGTAAACTCTGGCACATCTCGGTCCCTTCCCTGTCACAACATTGTCAACTTTATTTATTTATCCTCATAGCTCCCGACAAGGTACTACTGCTCCTTGATAGCATCCCGAAATGAGTTCCAAGTGGGTACGGTTGAAAGTAGTGAGTTTGTACTTTCATCCTTCTACTCATAGTAGGTTTCCCACCAGTCCTTAACGTGGGGGGCTTCTTTGAGAAGTGTAAAAGTGAACTTTTCCCGACTGGAAAAATCATGAACATAAAATATCCTTCTAGCTGATTTAACCATTTATCTATAGGGTCTACATCTATCTAACCCTCAAATATGGGAATGTCAAAGTTAACTTGTACCTTAAATGGTGTGGCGCTTCCAGAGTAGTTGTCGGAAGTGGATGTGTCACCCTTGGGTAGTCGCTGAAGGATTTGGGCAAAGTTGTCCATCATCGCATTTCTTTGTCACTCAAGGGATTCTTCGAGCAAGATTTTGATAGGATCTCCTGCCCCCCTCATCTTTCTTTTCATCACCATAGGAGGTCATTGGGATTTGCGAGGTTGGTCTTGCAAAGGTTCGACCAGTTCAAGCCCTAACTCCTTATATCTCGACCTCATTGGGGACATGCAAAGAAAAAAAAAGAAAGAGCAGACCGCTCGGATACCACTGATCTGGATTTAAATAGGAATAGAAAAAAATAAATATATAAGCATAAATACAAAGACACAATATAAGTAACACTTCATTTCATTAATATCAAATACTAAAATATGCTTACAAACAAAATGGAAATAAGACTAGCTCAAGTGATGGTAGCGTATCTCTGAGAAGAGATGTGGTGGCTACATGCCTCTGGACTGTGTTACAATGAGGCTCAAGGTCCTTTTCATTATTGAATGAAAAGAGAAAACCCTAAACAACCAAAACCTTAACCCGAGGAGATGTAACACCAAGAGTTTATGGGCCCTATTGGGGTTAGTTGGACAACCAACTTCCCAGGGTCGTGACTTGATCATATTATCTCTGTTTGACATTCATGATACCCCATTTTAGAGATCTCTCCAAGGACTACGACAAAAAAGACGATTTGAAGTAGAAAACCGCTGGTACAAGATTGCAAAAAAAACGTCGTTTAGGGCCTCAAAATGGCTCTGAAAGTTTAGGACCCGAAAAACTACTAAAAATAGTAAACTGTGCTACAATTAATGAAACTAAAAAACTGAAAGAAACAATAGTGGGGGTCCAAGTGGAATTGGCGGGTGGCCACCAATATCCACCTGGATCATCCCTCCAACCAAAAAGGGAAAGAGGAAGGAACACATTAGGTTTGTGGAACTAGATGTGAACAATACATGGATGTAGGGAAAGTCCATGTCACCCAGACAAAACAACCAAGTATATCTAACCACTAGAACAAACCACCATAGTAGCACACTAAAGCAATTTGTGGCAAACAATCAAGATCTAGACTTGTAATGGGCATGATTAATATCCAGTGGCATACATGTTGGCTACCACTTCCCCTCCCTCACTTAGCAATGCCATTTAGGGTCTCTACCTCTAGGGTGGGGCGGGGGCATTTGGGCTTCCTCATTTACCAAGCCCTTCATGGAATGAAGTATTATGCAATAGAGATTAAACATAAACATATTTATGAAAAGTGTAATACTTTAAATTTATCAATGGTATTCTACCTCCCCGCCTTAGCTCTCAAAACAAAACAAAAATTAAAAATAAAGAAAAATATAATATAATATATTTACATGCATGTCTATTTTTGAAACTTATTTTAGAGTTAATTTAATTATCAATAATTATTACGTGGATGGTAGTGATTTAACCTCTATAGAATATTCTTAGTAGTATACACAATCAAAGGTTGATATTTATCTCCATAATAGTTGTACCATTTTCTCTCTTTTAATTAAATTGATTAATTAGAATGAATGTCATATGAAAAAGTGTCATATGAAATGACTTATGGTTTTTTGGGCATGTGGTATGATATGCCATGGTATTATAACAAGGTTTATTTACAAATTTAAAATATACATGTTAAAGTGGGGCTAATATCCATGGATAGAAATCTTTTTTTATATATGTATATGCATATGCATATACATATACATATATATGCATATACATATACATATACATATACATGCACATATACATATATATATATTCCAGAGAAAAAAGATTGTAATTTCTATTAATAAAAATACAAATTACATTTTGTAGACACCGATAGTGTGTATGCATATAGAATAAAACAAGAAAATGGAGAAAGAGAATGTTGAAAAATGGCATGTAGGTCCATAAAATGAAAGATGCCTCAAATTAAAAATTAAAAATGGCAAAAATAAGGACAAGATAAATTATGGTTGTCTTGTGCCGATATTTTCTCAATTTCCTTTTTGCCCATGTACTTTTTTCCAGCCATCTAGATTTGGTTCAAGAAGCACCAAAGCCAATTATTGTCCCACATAGGGGACATAGTTATAAGAATCAGAACTTTCTAAGACATGAGCTCATTTAGAGCCCCTAGATCCATCCATTTTTAAAGATATTTGTGTCTCTTCTCTAATTGTAGTACAATGCTGGGAGTTAGCTGTACCAAAGAGACCCCATCTTGAACAACTCCCTGCAAGCCTATTTCATTATTTTTTTCATGTTCTAGATGACCTTATTTTTTTTCATCTTCTTCATCCTTAGAAGGATTTTTCTTTGAGAGTTGTCATCCTTTTGATCTATTTAATTATCTCTTCTTCGTCTTGGGATTCTTCCTTTCCTATGGCATGCATGTTGTAAATGACCTATCTTGAAACATATATGACACTTAAATGTTGTGTTTTCATGGTCTAAAACTTGTGACCAATAGAAGTTTTTATTTTTCAGATTTATATGATCAGGAAGTTCCTTGTTGAGATCAATCTCCACACATATTCTAGTATATGTGAAGATACTATTTTATGTTCTTTCCAGATCCATTTTTTTAAATCTTCCAAGTATGGTTCTTATATCTTCAAGAACTTTATGGTGCCAAAATGGCATGGAATATTTAGGAGCCTCACCCAAACTAGTATATTAGAGACCACAATAGAGTTGGCATCAAAATCTAGGAATGAACACATAATGAAAATCTTGACTTTAACCCAAAACCAGGGCCCTACATTTAGAGCATAGTCCATATCCTTCTATATTTCAAACTATACTATGATAAAACCTTTTGAACATAAAAAAATCTCGAAATTTATAGTCCAGGAAAAGGAAATCCATTGAATGAGTGCTTCAGGTTTGGGCCAAAAGCCATGAAATGTGCAACTGACTTCTTCTGTTTGCGAAACAAATAATATGGAATTAAGCTAAGAAAGGTCTACTTCCATAGAAGGAAAATTTTCCATTTGTTCAACAATATATGGACCCAAAATATTTTGATATTGTTCTACAGGGGAAGTTACCTTTCTTTGAGTAGCATCTTTAAAAGAAACATGAAACCTGGTGAGCACCAATATTGCAGCAAGAATGCTGCAACTCCTGGGGCTTCTTACTTTACTTTTATCAACCCGGTAGTTCGTAGCAAACTTGGAAGCAATGGTGATGTATGCACAAGTACTAGCTCTTACTGCAGGCTGTCACTTGGTCAGCTGGTGCAAGTTCACTAGAAGATTAAGCCAACTTCTATGAATTCTTAGAAGAAGATTTTAGCTGTGATGAAAGAAAGTAACTCTAAAGAGGCTATTCTATTTGCAGAAAGAGAAAAAAAGACTGGAGTATAACACAAACCCTAATTCTTCCAACTAACCCTACTTTTATAGAAAAAGAGATGAAAACTGATGAAATGAGTGCCATTGACTACTGAGAAAGTAAATTACATCTATTCAAGCTACTTATGGAAGGAAATGAGAAAAAAACATCTTTTTGGGTTTTTGAGGTTTTTATTGTGAAATTGTTATGCTTGCAATTTATCTGTTTATGGTTGTGGCAGAGATTCGGTGGCAATGGAAGGAAATATTGGGGTTCGCAAAGGTGTAGGAAGGTGTGGGGGAGTCCTAAGAAGCCTCTGGTAACCTTCTAGAGACTTCCTCTGCAATCGAACTTCAAAAAGTCACTTTCAGGAAATTCTATAGGAGGCTGCAAGAGATCTACAAGAGGATGCCGAGAGTTGTTTTTAGAGGTTTTAAAGGTGGAAAAATTGTGGGAAAGGGTATCTGAAGATTAGAGGTATGTGTGAAGGTGTCTGAAGCTCATTAAGGATGATAAGGAAAGAAAATGATGGTTGGATTTGTTCAAGAGACAAGAGGGAAGCTTATGAGAAGAATGCAGAAATTAGGGTAGATTCGTGAAGAGCTGTGAATGACTTGTGAAAATTGTAAGAAATGAGATGATGATGGCTACTTTATTGATGTATTATGAGAAGAGGTGTGTTTTAAGAGAGCTACAAGTCAACATACTGAAATTGAGCAATAAAAGAACTAGTTGTACCAAAAGAACAAAGCTATCTCTTATGTTAACCTAAATTCTGACCTAGAAACATAAAATGTTGAACAATGCTATATGAACAGGAAAGCATGTAAAGAGACCTATTGTAGAAACATAAATGAGCATGGAAAAATGGATCTGAAGCAAAACATTAACCTTTGAATCAAACCATAACACTAGAAATTGCATGGGGAAAGCAAAACTGTTTTTTTATGGCAACAAGAAAATCTTGATCTCAACTCATGGTGCCCAAAGGAGGAAAGGTGGTCAAACTCTGTTGATGGCCTTTTTGTATCTTTATCTTACCACTATTTAACCTCCTTCAGCAACTGAAATGGAAACAACTATGTAAACCACCAAAAGCAACCTATTCTACTAAGGAAAAATGAATCTATCTAATAGAAATTAATTCATGAACTAAAGCAAAAACATATAAGTACAAAGCAAGAGGTGTTGAGCAACTTGGGTTGGGCTCTAACCCAAGAGCTTCAGCCCTCTAAAAGAAATCAATGATGGCTCAGAAAATATTTCATCTCCATTATCAAAAATAATAGTCACATTACATAAACTGCCACAAGAGTAAGCTCGAAAATGAGTTGAGCAATAAATGCAACAAAAGTATGAAAATTTGACTAACAACCAACTAAAATACTGAGCACCTAAGCCCTCCTATTTATACAACTAGAGCCTCCAACATCTCTCCTAAAATCAAGGAGAATCGACTCCCAAGACTAGAGATAGACAAAGATTCTTCTTCACTTGCTCGGCTACCCCTTTGATGCATCAATGTGGCTGCTTGTGCTCTGAGTTTTCTGAAAGAGGATTCGAGATAAGGAGTCATAAATGAGGGGGACACCCTCCTACAAATTCTCTCCCTTGTTTTCCTCGAATATTGGCTGCTAAATGCTCATTAATCCTTTGACTTTGTCCCAAAATTGACCAAAAATCTACATAAAGCACACATTAGACTTCATGGCATAATGACTAACCCAGTTTACTCTATTAGAATAAATATAATAAAAAACATGCAATAAACTAATGAGAATTGTGGATTAAGCTGAGTTAGGAGGCCAAATGAGCCCATATAATTACCCATTTCTGGGGCTCATCATCACCCCCTATTGAATGGGTTTCTCATCCTCTGAGCAACTAGTCTATCTCCTCATCCTTGATGGCCTTGATGGATTCCCTAAATCCCATGCTTTTGATGTGATATAATCCTCCTTATCATGGAATCCTACCTTTCTATCCACCTCTTCCCACTATTTTTGTTCTTCTTCTTCTTTTACACCTTCCAGTAGTCCTAGCAGCAGTGGAGGACTGAATTTGAGGCCAATCCAATTGGCCTTCAAACATTTCATAGAGTGCTTATACAGTGGCACTCTCCTCAAGGCTTCTCTCATCCTATTTCGGGAGTGATACTCCCTGATCTGTAGGCTGTGTGGCAATGTGTTCCACCTTCTCATGCAGGCATGAATGCAGTCATCTCCAAAAAATCTCTCCATGTCCTCAACACGTGAAATAGTCTGGGCCTACTCATTGATATACTTAGGGACACTTTGAGGATTATCTGCAAGGTATTGGTGAGCACTGATGAGAGCCATATGGGGTCTGCTGGCTCAGCTCAGATCATTAAGGGTTCATTTTGCTCTTTTGCCATCAACTTCTTGATTTCTATTGCTCTTTTCTCCTCATGACTCATCCAAGATGCCATGGCCATTAGCTGCGAGTCTCCTAACCCGACATTCAGGTCCCATAGGTTCATATCAGTAAGGGCCATATTATGTAAATAAAATTATGCCAACTTCGCCTTGTCCTCTGCTGAACTATGGTCACATACATCCATGAATTTTCCATAATCTTGAAAAGGTATGGTGCCTCTCTGGGCCAGAGTCTTGATCTAGAATTGTAGCCACTGATCTTTGAGGTATAATCCATATGATTTGTTGGCTTCCTACATTGAAGTGCCTCCATAGCCCAGCTAGCCATGCATGCTAACTAGGTTTCCCTTTCTTGCAGCTGTTTTCTCAACATTTTAGTTTCTACCGGGGTTCCCCTTTCTTGCAGCTATTTTCTTAATATTTCATTCTCTACTTCCAAGTGATATATTTTGATTACTTTTGCATGTTTTATAGTGGCTAGCTCTCTTCCCATCTCTCTAAGCTTTCTCTCCATGTGGCCAATGTCTTCCACCCCTTTGGACTTTGCAATTTGCATCCATCTGTGGCTCCTTACTCTTTCTTTTTCTAGCTCAAAGAAAAGAGGGACTGCAAACTTATGTGGGATGATTTTCCCTCCTTCTAGAAGGTTGTAATAAGAGCCTAAACTAGGTTGTGGGTCAGGTTCTAGTATCCCTACTATTTCATCCTTCCCCTTGGTCTGCTCTTCTGCGCTTTTCTCAAGTTTCTCAGTCTCTTGTAGCTTTGTCAAGGTCTCCTGTAGAGCGGTCTACGCCTTCTATAGGACAGTTTTGGAGTCCTGTAGTTTTATCCTTTCCCTTCAAGTGGAAGATCTAGGGCTTCCGCTTTCATAGGTGATGGGGGTTTTGGATGGAGATTCCTCCTTTTTGGCATTAAGAGAATCTTCAATGGTGATGGGCTCTTTTGAGGGTGGCTGAGGTTTCCCTATTTTTATCCTAGTGCTTTTTCGAGCCTTGAAATACATGGATGGTTTCCTTTTTCTCTTTAGTTTGGGCTTAACTGGGGTGTTGAGTGCAGCAAGAACAACTGTTGCCTCCCTTTCTAGTGTTTCAAGAGACACTTCAGCCTTCTTTGCTTCTATTTCTTTTTCTTTTGTCTTTTCTGCCTCTGTATGTTTTGTTTCTTCTATCCCTGTTTTAATTTCCTCCTCTTCTTGTTTAGTTTCTGCCCTCTCTGTTTTAGTCTTTGTCTTCATTGATTTATTCTTTTTCCTTTCTATTTTAGTCCTTTTTCCTCCTGTCCTAGGTTCCTTCTTCTCCTCTTCTTTGGACTTATCCTTCTTTGTTTCATGTTTTTGTTTCTCTGTTTGGGCTTCTTCCTCCCTTATTTTAGGTTCCTCTTTCTCTGTTTCTATTTCCTCCTCCTCTTCTCTAGTTTCCTCCTCATCTTCCCCTTTTTGTTCTTCTCCCTTGCTTTTAGATGGACTGAGGTCATATGTTGACACAGAATTAAACCTGCAATACCCAGAATCGCATTTTTCTCCACTTTAAAATGAATACATCAAAACTGTCCATATAAAAATTCTGATTGCTGGCAATTTCATACACTATTTTGTGGAAGCTTAAATTGAATCTTCGGTACTCATGATTCAACATACATTGAAATCATATTTCAATTTCAACAAAATTGTAACAATGTCACCCTTTTGCAATAATACCATGCAATTCACTTTAAACTTACCTCACTGTCCCTTTCTTATATTTCACTGTCTGCACACTGATTCCATTAAACAACTTATACCCATTCAAATTCATCACAATAGTTTCGAATCCGATCGAACCGCCCCTTAATTTAAATTGCAAATAGTCAACCCTTAACTGTATTCATAAATTGTGTTGAATACATTTACCAACAGAATCTTATGAGGATTATTACGCTCAGATCCAGTAGATCGAACAAACCAAATATATTTGCAATCACCATCTTTGTATGGCTTCAATTGCACAATGCGCCCATCATACAATAAAACAAAATGCGCCTAGCTTCAATTAAACCTTTCACGCAACATATCACAACAAGAATTTGATGCTGTAACAATTATATCAACCCTCACAACAACCAATCGATGTCAATTCTTTACACAACGTTTCAACTCTGCTTACAAAACAACATCGATAACAGATTTAGAACAAAGTTACCTTCTGCACGCAGCGTCTGACAAATGGGCCATCGCTTAACGCTGGGTTGCTAGACTCAATTAACAACAACAATCAATTAGTTTGATTGATAATTCTTTGTATCACTCATCACCCTGCAGACACATAACGACTTGTCAAACCTTCAGTATTATTTGATTTCTCTAATTCTGAACCAAAGAATTCGTGCTTTGCCGCCCTTTCAACTTACAACATTTGGTTTCATATCTGATGCCATGGTCAGGCAAATTATCCAATAAGTAGTTACATTCGATCACAATGTAATCTCCTTTCTTGAAATGGAATGTCAGAGCAGAAAAGACCGAATTCAAAGAGCGTTTGTCATGAAAGCAGACGTTCAGGCCAACACTAGAACCATTGACCCATCGAACATGAATCAATGAACCCAATACTTTTTCCACAGTATCATAAGCAATTTGTGCAGAAAAATGATATCAATCAGCAATCTGTGGTGGAAAATGATATTAATCGGCGTTCATAAATCGCGATTTGCAGCCCACTACAAGTGTCAATTGCGACTCCAGCGTCGAGGCGATGATTACAAACAGATACGACTCTAATTCAAAACAATTTTATAAACGTCCACACTCTTTGTTAACTGAATGTGATAATTGAAATCTCCTCTCCGATCTGATCCAACGGTGTTATCAGATCCAATTTGCAATACAAAACATCATAAGTGTTTTTAAATCCACTCAGGAATTCACCAAGTATCTTTGCGCCGTGTTTCCGTATTAAAAACCTTTACAGCTCACAACTTTAATCTATGCCACGTTTGTATTATCATTCCAAGCAATTTCCAAAGAAGCCAATTATCGAATAACACAGGCTCGTATATAACAATGCATACAATTTTCAAAACAAACATAGATCGAGTTCTTAAATCAATTGCGTAGACATTATCACACAATATCATCAATTGTCATTTGATTTGGGCAGAATACCATTACGCTCCTAATACCCAAATAAAACAGAACTTCATATATTTTCTAAATTATTCCAGAATTATGAATTTTGATACACAGCTATATTCACACTCAAATCTGAGCTTTCGCTCAAAAACTCCTCACCCACCAACACTTCACACTCAACCCTAACTAATTCTCTCTTAAAAAAAATGCTTTTCGCGCTCTCTCTAACAAGATCTATATATAGACTTCCCCTTCCAAAACGACTATCTATCAGTCCTCCTAATATTGCTAACAGAAATTTCATATTCCCCTAAAAATCTTAATAGAATATCCTATCCCATAACTCTCGCTACACCTATCTAACCAATCTTATCCCTATCTCTAAAATAAGACAATCTTTTATTATTACAGACATAAATAATAACAAACTATTTAGGGAGTTTTATCCCTCTCAATAACCCTAAATTCGACCCAACAGTTAATGAATTTTACTGTGATTAGCCACAACATGTCGACAATCCTCCACATTGCTGGCTAATGCCGATGCTCCTGCATCAGACTCCTGAAGTTTAAATTAACCATGATCTCCTGATCATGCATTTCTGTTCTATGTCCTCCTGGATCCCATGCTT
>APFE031019567.1:0-16132 GCA_000404065.3 Pinus taeda
GGCAAGTTGTTATGATTGCCTAGTTTGTAGTGCTAAGTTTAGAAGTGGTTGAAACAGCTCCTAGAAGGATGAGCTCGAACCCTAGAGGCAAGGAAAGGTGTTAGCTTGCCTATATTATGTATTTTCTTAGTCATTTTCAGAGGTTGGAAGGTTGGACTCTTGAGGGAGAAGCTATCATTGTATTATTTCACTGTATCTCTGCAAATTTTGGCTAAGGAAGACCAGGGTTTTGCAGTCCTCTTTGGGATTCTTTGGTTACATGTATTGATGGTGTGCTTCTCATTGTACTTGTAAGTTTTTTATGTGAATCATCTTCTTGCTTTTTCTTCTGCAAATTAGGCGAATGAAGTGTTAAGGTAGAATTCATGGTTGCTATGCTCTGCCTTTAAGTTTGCTTAATATCAATGTTTTCAGCTGTTTAAGGAGAATTCAAGGTGCTTGCTTGCTCTCCTTAGCTTCTCACCTGTCATTCTAATCCATCCACATCTATCAAAGGCATCAATACAGTCTCCTACCTTGCCCCAAAGAACCCCTTGCGAAAACTGTGTCCAATCCCTGCACCCAAAATTGCCTTTCCCCAATTTTCCACCAAAACTCTAAAAATCCCTAAATCAAACCTTTTTTATCAGTTTACTAGCCTAAAATTAGTGTTTCCACATTGGTCATCTCTGCCCTTTGAATACCTTTTGCCGAGATAGACCGGAGAGAGCCCTCTCCTGCCCCGTAGGGCTAGCTACGAGGCTAAGTGGTTTGATGTTGCCTTGGAGTTTACCTTTTTCAGCCTAAGGTGAAATTTCAAGTGCTAACACATCCCACAGATGATTCCACATCACATTAAGAAGGAATCATGAAATAAGTAAGAAAACAAGATCCCACATCAAACATCAAACAGGTATCTATGCAGCACAATGCATCTCATAGCAAAAAGAAGTACATGAACACACTGCATATACCTCACATCTTGGGGCCATCTAAATAAAAGGATGTCAAACAGTTGATGCTGGTTGTACCATCAATCTCGTTGCGTCGAATCTCATGGAATTGACTGCTCACACATGAATGCTGACACCTGCACTCCACTTTGGAAAGTGGCTGAAAAATGAAATCATCAAATGGAAAATCTGAATGCACCCTCAGATTTGTGGCATCGAATAGTGCAAAATCGACTGTCAAAATTCTCAATTGTGAGAAAGTGAAAATCTGGGGCTTAAGGAATCTTTTAGATTCCCCCTAGATTCCTCAAAGATTCCCTCCTCCTGGTCATCTAAAGATCTTTTGCTCAGATCAAAATTCTAACTGCGCCATGAGGTTTGTGTTGCTGAGAGGTGTAGGATAGACATAAAATTTGTCCAGTTTGGACACTAGAAAAAATTTTCCCTCTTGAGAATTTGGCTAAATCATGGTTCCACCTGCCCTTTTTCAGGATCATGGTTCCACCTGCAAAAATTAATTAAAAATCAGCGTCTCGATTTCCGTGCACTCTCCTCTGCTCCTCCATGGTCTGTTCAACACCTCCGTTCCATTCTAATCCCGTTCGTTGTTCCATCCTATGTTTTCCCCTCTGCTCGTGCAAAGAAATGTGGGGTTTATATAATATTTTGGTAGGCAAAACTCCCAACGGACATCGTTGGCGGATTGGTAAATAAAGTAAATGGTTGAGGAGGGGTCAGGGGATCAAATCCCGCCCCTCCCTTTTTACATTACATAACCGTTTATTAACTAAAATGGGGGCGCGTTGTTGGTTGGTTGGCACGGTGAAGGTTTGTATTAAGGTTGGTGTACGCCACCATATGGGGTCGGCCCATGTGGGCTGGGTGGGTTCAATCCCCTCCAACATCTCATTTTATTATGTAACATATGTTGGAGTTGGGTGGAGGGTCGGCAGGGGTCATGGCCCGTCGACCCAAATTTAAACATAATTTTGTTATATGTTGGTTGGGGGGTGGCGGGGTTGGTGGGACGCCACCCCAAATATATATATTTATTAAAATGGGGGCATTTTTCAAATCTTTCGAAAACAAGGGATATTGGGCAATTTAACGAGGCCACAATTTCCTCGCTTTCGGGAGCTAGATTTCATGCCTTGGGGTCGTTCAATTTGTAGGACACTTAAACCTGGCCCACAACCCAACTTTGACCAAAAATTTGGCTGGCTCGTTCTCCCTCATACGAGCTCGGATTGATGAACTGTTCACACCGTTGCAATCAGGACGACAAGATTTATGCTCTGGTCCTAGTTCGGAAGAATTCTGATCACTTTGATTTTTGAGTTTTCATAAGCCCTATTTATCCTGTGTGTCTCTCTAGAGCCACTTGTATCACTCGAAACAGGGTAAAGATAAAAATAATAGACAAGGCGTAGTATCTGATTTGCAACTCTACATCCATTCAGGGTCCTTGCACTTTGTTCATCAATGACATAGTGTATTGACTCCTGAGAGATAAAAGAATCCTATACACACGCCAATACAAAAACTGTAAAGCATAAATGAATTCTCCAATGAGGATCAAATTATATACACAACATAAATTAAAAGTATGCATTGATTCTAACAAAATAATTAGTGGCAAGCAAAGGGAGACACCATAATTAGCCTCCATGATTAAAAAAACAGAGCCAACATAATGTTATTTTCTGAATATGAATACTTGATTTATCTTGTGTGTAGGAGTAACTTACTTCGGGAACAACCCAAAGTGATATAATAGCATAGATCAAATCAATAGATATCCCTGTAAAAGCATTTCAGCCAACATATCATGCAAAACACCAAAAAATCCTCCTATGGAAGAGCAATGTAAATTGATTGTTCAAATTAATAGTATTCATCCAGAATAAACCAGTTGCATACTTCGTATCTATGTTGACGGCCAATCGAATTTGATCCTAAACTCGATGCAGGAACCCCAGTCCTTTCAGTGAGAGAAAATGATGAACAAGAACCCTTGTCCTTCCGATGTCTTGCTAAGGAGAAACAAGCGAATATTTGGTAGTGTTCTTGCCAGTGCCACTGTCCTACAACTACTCTTTGAATGGTTGAATTACCACTTTCTTAGACTTCTTTGCCTCCCTATAGTCTCCATGACAGATTTGTTCCTATGGTTAAATGTTGCAATTTTAATCAACAGGTTAGTGTCTACGAGTTCTACAACTCATGCCCAGGTCGATGCTCATTCTCCAATAGGAACCACAAGGACAAAGTTGATCGACGAACCCCTTATGGTGGGGAAAAGATAAAGCCCTTACAAATCTAGATAAGTTGGTGATACATGATGCAGAGGCAAAGGTGGATCCGGATAAAGTTTGCTTCTCAAGAAACTCTTCAACGCCCAAAAGATATGCAATAATTTCATCCATGGTTTATTACTTTGGTTAACTGTCTCTCAAAGTCCGTTCCTTATAGGTCTTAGGAATGAAGAAACTGTGCACAAATAGTCATACAAAAGAAAGTAAATTTGGGCACAAATGTGGAGGAAGAAGATTTTAAAATATGGTTGAATAAAACGATGAAGCAAAGTAGGACTTTTGCATTGTTTTTAGATGATGTATTGGGAACGAATGCTGTAGAATTGTTGGAGTAGTTGGGCATATTGTGACCTGTAAGAGACCACTCCAATTCCAAAGTTATTGTGAGTTCTAGGAATCGGAGCGCACTGTTAAAAATGGAAGTTGCAGACAAGCAAACAATAAAAATGGAGGGCTTGATTGAAGATAACGGTTGAAATTTATTTATTTATCATACTTTTCCTTATAATAATGGGAATCCCCCCTCAAGCATCGATGAGGAAAAGGCCAAGCTTGTGTATCACAAGTGTGGAGGGCTTACCCTAGCTGCATACTTTGTATCCATGTGAATGGAAAATTGAACCTGAACTCAACGCAGAACCCTAGTCCTTCCAGCAGGAGAGAGAATGACAAACAAGAATCCTCATTGTTCTAGCGAGAGAAAAAGACGAATAGTTCGAAGCAATCAGAAATAACCATGTGTTAGATTTTAGTTCGACAAAACGACGAAAATGCAGCACTGCAATTGGGTGAGGTGAAAAATGTTTGCCCACCCAAACCTCGCAGAGTAAACGCCTATCAGCGTAATTATTCTACTCCTATTGCTATCAACCATCGACTCTTGTACTCATATAAAGTAAAACTTGTGAGAGTTTTTAAGAATCAAACATATAACGATTATGAAAGAAAAGACATATAGATTCCCATCAATATATTTTCGGATGATCTGTGTCCTAAGAGTGGAATCGTTAAGGCATTCTTATTATCTTTGATCACTCATACATGATAACACATAAGCATATAACCATGTACCCATCATTTTAGCTAGAGTCCAATCATCAATGCACGACCATATCAACTACACATACCATGATGTCATGCATGACAACAACCACCACATCACTATGCACTTGACCACATGTGAACATTAGCGTGCATAATTAATGCATAATCAACCATACACCCATGATGACACACTCCACAACAACACCATCAACTTCCCATGGCGACACCACTACAACCATGACCCATACCATACAAATGAAACAAGCAGATGGTCCTATAACACAAGAAGCACATATGCAATCGACATGAATGCATGACCAACACACATCCCATCCAGTCTGAGGGGTAAACCATGCTTTGGTACTACTCTGTAACACCCTCTTCCCACATCTACACAAGTAACCGACCAACCGGGGTAAACATGTGATGAGACACTGTTGTGATTGGATTCAACCTCCTAGGTGACATTAAGGAAATGGAATTGATGGAAACACATCATACAAACCTTCCACATTAACTATAAGACCCCTAAGAACGATCCCAACACTTATGATAACCAACCCCTAGGTCCCATTGAGGTTTTAGACCTCTTGACCTTTGGACGCTCCAATGTTATGGGCTTGACAACATCCAGGAGGCTCTAGACGCTCTCATGACAAGGCATGCCAATGTCTAGGGATTATTTTCTCTTTGTTGTGCCAATGTCCTCGGGATTTGAGCCACTTTTTCAGGCCCAGAGCCTAGGTCTTTGCCTAGAATTGAATGACACCTTCAGATTAGAGAGATAACAATGATGAAAATGCAAATACTTGAACAATCCCTTGACTGGACCCCTATTAGCCATGACAGACATTTCGTCAAACATATCACAAATATGTAATCTATAGGTGTAAGCAACAAATCTAAGCATAAGGGTCTCATACTCATTTGAGAATCGTTAAGAAGCATTGACGCCTCAACACATTAGCTGCAATTTCATCCATTAGGTCATAGATACATTGTTCATTCATTTACGAGTAAAAACATGATGAGCGCCATACACAACTAATGTCATAAGACATATACATAACCAACAGAATAGCAACAGAAATACCAAAGAAAACACAATCATATGATCCACATATAAACCAATATAATATTCATAGAATTACAAAGAGAAATAACCTCATATTGATGATGCAAAATCCAAACCCAAGATGGGACTAACATGTTCCACCCGACTGTAGAATGGCTGAGCCAAAGCTCTCTTCATCCATTCACCCACGTTCCATATTCCACGCATGAATGTGGGATCTCACAAAACACATCAATCCAAAATCATCTAGGGCTTCCAAAGGCCAACCACCTCAACCCATCAAAAAGTGATTCCACCTCATGGTCGAACATCACAAAACCATCATCAGATTGGTCTCTATCCAAGCCTTCCAAGGCTCCAGAGCGTTTGTTGCAACCAAGGCTCCGGGACTAGTAACTCAACCCACAACTTATACTGGGATCTAGAGCGTCTGTCCAACCAAGGCCCCAGGACTAGTAACTCAACCCACTTAGGGCTCCAAAGCGTTTGTCCAACCAAGGCTCTAGGACTAGTAACTCAACCTAAGCTGTTACAGGGCTCTAGAACATTTGTCCAACCAAGGCTCCACGAACTAGTAACTCAACCCACGCTAAGGAAACATGAGAACCAACCAAAATAAAACAAGGAAATAAATCCACAACCGCCATGGTTATCCAGGAAATGGAAAGTCTAGGCAAATCCACTGAAAATCCAAGCAATCCTCCATGCCTGTGACAGATTATGACTAGTAAACCACATGTATATGCCATGCATGCCAAAACTAGTGAGCAAAACATACATGCAACTCGGTACTTGCAAGCCAAACCCGTTGTAGTTGTTGATCCCGATGTCCTCTTGTGCTTTCCTACTCTTCCTTTACCTTTTTACTTAAAAACTGAAAGTATGCCACACCCTCCAAGAGTGCTCTAAGGAAACTCTAAGTGTCCAAGAATGAGAGAGAGAGAGAGAATAATGAGGGAGCTCCAAAAACTGAACTGGCAAAAAGGTTACAAACTGATCCTCAGAAGCCTTTTTATCAATGAGGCCTCTATTTTCTTCATTTTCCATTATTGTCCTTCATTTTCCTCCTCACATACAACCTGTGACCTTTCACCTCCTTTTCTCCTAATTTCCATTATTTTCATAAATAAATGTGTTAAAAATGTCATTTTGCCTTTGCCATTTCCTTAGCTATTAATAAACTAATGAACACTCACACTAAGATGTCTTGCCCAACATTCAGCTTGGAATAAATGTCCCATCAACTGTGGTTATTATTTTGCCTTTATTAACTTTTATTACATGGAATTTTCACAAGGGGTGTTACAATAAGCTTGCATGAAAGTACACTAGCATAAAGAACTAGAGGGAAATATTTCACCATCTATCCAACTCATACAATAATTTGTACCATAACAATTATGATAATGGCAACACATTCAAATTTCAACATTATATTTGCATGCCAATCACTACCATGTAGTATTCGTGAGAAGCCCACATTTTATTTCTAATCCCAACCTTAGGATAACTTATACCAAAGTGAAAAATCAAAGGTTTAAGGACTTTATGATCTATCACTTGCTAAGGTTTCTAATTAAGGGTTTAAGGGCTAGGTTATATACTTCACTAAGGTCATTTCCCCTTAGCCATCTTTTGCTTCCCCAACTTGTGAGATCATAACTCCCCATCTCTTTTTAGTCATTTTTCATTTTTAGCAGTGAGGGATTTCATATAATATATACATATACATACATACATCCGTACATACATTCATATATATTTCTATGGCTAGCAGAATTGGTCGCTGGGGTAATCTTGTACTCACATGACATGGGGTCAATTCCATTGACTACCACTATAACCACTAGGTGCACCACGTCTACCACTAACATGGACATAGGTAAGTCAATGGTTGAACCACATACCTCATAACCTTTACATAACATGTTTTTCCAAGTGATCTACACCCTAGCTAGATTTCATCTAATTATCAAATGTACAATTTTATTTTAAATATAGTCTTGGTTTGCAAACATATTTTCATTACATTTACACTCACATGTTGGGATAAAAAGTAGGAGATATTATGTTCTTACGCCCTTTAAATTTGCATCATCCTCGGTGCATATCAACACTATATATGATAACAAAACTTTACATTAAAATTTAAAAATAGTTGTAGGTATCCTCTCACATGATATCCTCTAGTTCCCACATTGCTTCTTCAAGGCTATTGTGGGTCTATTGAACCTTTACCTATTATGATGGTTTATTTATGAGCAACATGACCTTCTTGTCCAAAATGCACATTAGTTGTACCCAAATATCTCCTTTTGGTTCCACTTGAATCACAACCCAATCAACAACATGATTTGGATCAGGTACATACTTTTTAGTGATAATATATGAAACAAATTATGAACTTTTATGTTAATATGCGATACAAGTTCGTATGCAATAGGCCCTATCCTAGCTAAGATCTCAAAAAATTCACAATATCGACTTAACAACTTAGAATAACTTCCCAACTTTAAAAAGATGGTCTTTCATCTAACTTTCCAATATATATGTTTCCCAATATAGATTTTTTACCACTGCCTTATAAAAACCATACAACATAGCCCATTTAACCTTTTAAACTACTAAACATACTGTGTATTGATTTTGTTTCTTTTTAAGTGAAACTCAAATACTTTATTGCTTAACAATGCTTTAGGGGATAGATACCCCCACCAACATAGTTTATTCTCTCGTGGGTTCACCCCTTGAGATAACATTTTTTGCATAGTTATTTGGTACTTTCATTAGGTTGAGAGATTGATATCTTAATATATGTGGCCTTGCTATGGTCCATGTAAATAGGGGATACTTTTTGTTTGGTCCGGAAACTCGTATCTCTATTTATTTTTCTTTAAACCTTAATCAAACTTTGTATTTTTTAACCCATCAAACCTGGTATCTTAGCCATAAGTGGGGTGTAAGTCTCTCGAATTTGTGGCACGGTCATGCGACATCACAATGACATGCAGCTGCACGATCACATGGGTGAATCACAAAGATTATGGTTATAGATATGAATTACTTGGTGGAATGTCAATTTTGTTCCTGCATGAAATTTATGGTTACTCACTCGAAAACAGTGATGGTGCATCAACATGGTGAGTTGACATGTGAGTAGTGTGGGCGTGTTCAGGATGATTCAATTGGAAATTTGAAGTCACTGGTTGGACACACAACGAGGACCACATCGGCCCAAATATATGATTAGGCTAACCCACACGAGACTTACGTTGCTTGGGGTGCAAGTATGTGGGCATCGGTCCCCAAGTTGGAACATCGAGCATGGCTAAGGGGTCATCTCAACAAGGTATTTGAAGTCGTGCACGATATGCCATACGTTGACCCATGGATGTGAATGGAAACAATGGCTCATATGGTTGTGCACATTGTATATATCTTTTCCATTCGATTGGAGTGGAGATAGGGTGACGACATGTAAAGGGGTTCACATGCTAATTGAATAGAGAACATGGGGTTCTAATCCAAAGCTAGATTTGTGTGATATCATATGCCACACCACAAATGGTAGAGAGAAATCACATTACAGACTTGCGTTGTGTTGCTGAGAAAGATCACATCGTAGATTTGGGTTATGTTGTAGGTTGTAGAGGGAGATTACATCACAAATCATAGAAATTGCATGTGGTTATCTGGCACAAGCCTTAGCACACAGTGAGGTTGAGTCTTCGGTAGAGGCATGCCATTTAGGGATTTTGGAGATTTTTGGTTCATTGCAATGCATGCAGAAATGAAATAAAATGTATTTTAAGGTCTATGAGACTAAGAATAGTCTATGAGACCATTAGTTCCCTGTTTTTCGCTTTTTGCAATTCAGTGTTTTTCTGATTCAAATTGATGATGCGCTGACCCAGCCTTCCAACAATCCCCTTGCTAAAAAGACAATGCCAAGAAACTAATGCTAGCATGTTCTCATAACTTTCTCTGATGTCTTTGAATGCATCGCATTCCAAAATGAAATGTTTTTCCGTTTCCATAGCCCCAGAGGTGCAAAATGTACACACCCGTTCTTCCCAAGCTTCTTTAGGCTTTTTCCACCATCTTGTTTCACATCGAAGTTGACGTGAGGTGGTCCTTAATTGAGCGATAAGAACCTTTTCCCTCCGCGAAATGCTAGCTCCAATGAACTTTTTTGTTGCAAATCACACATAGGGTTGAATTCCTCAATGTAATATTTCTTCTTTCTACCCAACTCTTTTCCCCATACCTTTTTACGAAACTTCTCGATAACAAAATCCTTTAGCTCCTTGCTATTTGTGGGACAGGCATTGCGGTAGATATTCCGTTTTATCATCCATGTGTAGTTTTGTTTCATCCATGTTTTCTTTCTTTCGTTGATGCCTTCATTGAAAATAACATTAGGTCATCTACCTACTCCCATTTGTTCAATTTTTTTTAGGTATCTTATGAGCCGCACCATAGCAATTACTTCAATGGAAGTTGATCCTGTTTCACTCAAATGCTGAAATGTATGATGTGTTGAGCTGAACTTCGAGGAGATTGAGTTTCCTTCCAAATTTTTAGGTTTCAGTCCTGGAGGAAATTTGGAGATTAACATAATTTAGGGGATTGGCCAAGGTGAAATTTGGAGATTGACATAATTTAGGGGATTGGCCCACGTGAAGCTATATTATATTTTTAGTTGAGTTTTGCCATTAATATAAAATCCTGAGGACTATTCTTAGTGTCATCGGACCTAATTAAGGAGCACTAAATTTATTTTAGTTGGTGAATTATCCATCATTCTTTACTTTAATGGAGCCACGTGAACCGTTAACGGTTGTTGGGTTGGTTGCCACTATAAGCAGAGGGGTGGGTAATTAATGTTAAACTTGTGTAGTTAATTTACATTTGAATAAATAAAAAAGTTAAGCAGTTATTTAACTGATCCATAACTGATTCATGTACGTAAAAGAGGATGCAAAATGTACGAAAGGTTAATTTCTGTTACGAATCACTGAAGTAGGTATTGGAGTAGTGAGGTGCAGGTAGAGCAGCTCTGCGTGCATGTATTTTCTGCTTTGTTCCCTTTGAACCTTCCAATGTTATCAGAGAGACTGTGGATTGCGGTTGTCGGAGAGCCAGTGTTGTTCCACCTGAATTAAGAAGCGGATTTCACTCGAGATGAGAGAACTCAGAAGCCGTTACAGAAACTTCCCCGACGAAAAAATGATAGAAAAACGGTATTGCCCCTGCGTCTAACATATAATGAATCACAAAGAACTACAAATTTCTTGTAATGTCTGTCTCAGCTTTTGTGCAATTAACTGTGTAGAGTCGTCTCTCTTAGTTACTTACCTGTGCTTTGAAGAATTAGTTGATTTTCAAGATGGTACGATTGGTTTGCTCTTTATTCTTTATTTTTGATGTGGATGTGGATTTCAGTGAATGAAATTTTAATGTTCACATGGTCTTACTAGTTTTTTTTATTTTTTTGCCTTTTGTAATTCAGTGTTTTTATTATTCAAATTAATGATGAGCTGATTCAATCTTCTAACAGTGTTTTTACTGAAAAGACAATGCTATAGAACTGATGTTAACATACTGCTGTAATTGATTATGATGTCTTTAAAAACATCATATTCCAAAATGAAATGTTTTTCGATTTCACTGCCCTATTTACTGAAAAGACAATGCCATAGAACTGATGTTAACATACTACTATAATTGATTATGATGTCTTTAAAAACATCATATTTCAAAATGAAATGTTTTTCGATTCCACTGCCCTATATATATATATATTATTTTCTTTTAAATACAAATTACTTATATATGAATATACACTATTTTCTTTCTTATTATATTTTTTTCAGTTTTTCTTTAAAATCTTGTGTAGATAACTTGTTTTAAAAGCAACCGTAGAGGGGAATCTAAAGAACTTTATAACGTGTCTTAGATCAGAGGGGAATCTAAGAACTTCTATAATGTGTTTTAGATCCAGAGGACTGTGAAGCTGCCATTGGTTTAAATTCAATTACCCTCGAACTAACTTGAAGTAACACTAATTTAGGCATGAAATTGTTCCTTTGTACGCCATTTTGGTAAAGAATGAATTGAAACGAGTAGATTGTTCTTTCACACTCTTTTTCTTTCTTATTTTCTAATTATACAAGGAGAATTATTATTTTTTAATTATAATAATATTAGGAAAATCTTTAAACTTGCTCCTTGTTATTAAGAGACATGGGATCAAAGTTAGTGGGACTACTAGAAGAGTAATGCTTGCTTGAGCCTAGCTTATCTGCTCATAAGCGTCACTAAACTGATGAGAGGAGCCTTATATTTAGTAGAAAGAGGAACCCCTATATTGAGTAGAAAGTGTCTTCTAATTTTTTTTACATTTAAGACCATTTTAATTTATTGTTAAAGTAAATTAAAGTAATAAAAAACATTAATTAAATGCCATATTGAATCATTAAATTAAAACGGAAGATAAAGATAATTATAATATCCAATTAAATTAAATATGTGTGTTGAGGAGGCTTGGGATCAAAGTTAGTGGGATTACTAGAAGAGTAATTCTTAAGCCTAGTTTATCTATTCACAAGTCACTAAGATAATTATAATACCAAATTAAATTAAACATGTGTGTTGAGGAGGCTTGGGATCAAAGTTAGTGGGATTACTAGAAGAGTGATTCTTAAGCCTAGCTTATCTATTCACAAGTCACTAAACTGATAAACTCGAGTTTCAAAATTGAGAGGAGCCCCTATACTGAGTAGAAAGTGTCTTCTAATTTTTATTACATTTAAGACCATTTTACTTTAGCGCTAAATTAAATTAAAGTAATAAAAAACATTAATTAAATGCCATATTGAATCATTAAATTAAGACTGAAGGTAAAGATAATTATAATACCAAATTAAGTTAAACATGTGTGCAAATGGAGGTTATGGATGTCTTGGAGAGGGTGACACAATAACACATGCATTACGCACAAGTGTAAGTGGCAAGGAGTTAATGACACAATGTTATTATGTGTGTCATTTGGTGTCTTAAATTTAAAGTGGCAAGGAGTTAATGACACAATGTTATTATGTGTGTCATTTGGTGTCTTATATTTAGGCTTAGCCTGATGGATGGATGGTGGTTAAGGTATTGTGTGCGAGGAGGTGAAGATCTCACCTCAACCTCCATCTCTAGTTTTTTCTTGTTGACAATTAGTGTTTGGTGGTAATTTGTCAGGGTTGCATTTATGTTATTATGCATTGGGCTTCTTTCTGTTATTAAGCATTGGGCTTCTTTCTCTAGAGTCTTAGGAGTGTGATGTTCGAGTTGGTTGATGGTCTTGTCTGTTTGAATCCCTCAAGCTTCTTTTGATATGGGTGTGGTCCACTTTGTTGGTAATTGTCTTAATGTTATTATGCTTTGGGCTTCTTTCTGTTATTAAGCATTGGGCTTCTTTCTCTAGAGTCTTAGGAGTGTGATGTTCGAGTTGGTTGATGGTCTTGTCTGTTTGAATCCCTCAAGCTTCTTTTGATATGGGTGTGGTCTACTTTGTTGGTAATTGTCTTAATGTTATTATGCATTGGGCTTCTTTCTGTTATTAAGCATTGGGCTTCTTTCTCTAGAGTCTTAGGAGTGTGATGTTCGAGTTGGTTGATGGTCTTGTCTGTTTGAATCCCTCAAGCTTCTTTTGATATGGGTGTGGTCTACTTTGTTGGTAATTGTCTTAAATCCCAATTCGCTTTTCTTTGGGAAGGTATTTTGTAAATTTCTTTGTTATAACACCTTATGGGTGGTCTATGTTCTATTCCAGTGGTTAACTTAGGTTATTCGGGATATTAGCTATCGGTTTATTGGTGGGGTGGTGTTAGAGTTTGTAATTCAGGCGTTTTGTTTCCTCAATCTATTGCAATCAATAATTTTTTTGGGTTTTTCTCTATTTTCTAGTTCATTGTAGAAGTCTAAGTATCTGTCTTCTTCTCATGCTTTTGTCGTCATGATGTTTGGTCTTGTTGGCAATAGTTTGGTGAACTTGTAGTGTGGTGAGCTTGATAACTTGCTAGGTCTTGGGCTTGTCAAGTGGTTTTTTGTTGATGACCTATTGTCTATCATTTTGGAATTCGAGGCACTCCTCACTGTCCTTCCTCTTCTTTTATTAGAAGACATCATGTTAGTGGTTGTCCTCATTGTTTATCTGTAGTTGTACTCATGACTTTGAGGTAGAGAATGAGTAGTCGGTGAGGTGGAGAAGGAAACATCAGGCATAAAAGGGTGTGCTTGTTCTCTTATGATTCAATGGCCCCATCATTTTTTATTATGTTCCTTTTGAGATGTGGAAGGAGATCTTGGCCTTGGAAAGTGTGGAGGTAGGGGATCACCCCTTTTGTTGTAACTCTAAATTAGTGGAAGCTAAATGGTTTCCTAATCTGGTAGCTTTCGAAAAAGAAGGCCGCACTTTATTAGTTCATTGGCTTTAATTCAACAAACCACAACATTTTTGTGTTTCCTCTTTAAGATAAATAGGCAGAAACTTACAATGTTTTCTCATTAGTGGAAGATGTCAAAATACACAATTTGTGTTTTTGTTTGGACAATGTTGATGCTTTTTTGACACGGGTGGAGAGATTTTTTGTGAGTGATCCTGGGTCGGGATATCTTACTGGTCCTCCAATAAATAGTGTGCAAACCCTTGCTTTGATCTCTTTTGACAATGAATAATATGGTGATGACATGTTCTTTTGTTTTTCAGCCTGGGAATGGTATTTTGTTTTGGACTTTTGGGATGGCCTATGATGGAAATCGTGTGTTATATGCATTCTCAGTTGTTGGAAAACAATGACTATAGTTTTGTTTTTGGGATACCATGGGGTTGTCTTCATGATGGTTGGGTTATTGGCGTTTATATGGTACGTAATGCTTCAAGATTCTTTTGAATCATGATGGTTGGCAGTTGATGCTTGTATGGTGCATTATGTTTCAATGCTTTCTGAATTGATGATGCCTATTTGGTAAAAATTTGGTATCACTTATTACAATGGAGGCATTATGAGGTAGAATTTTGGTTCAAAGTTTTGTTTGGGTTGTGGCAAAAAGAATATCTTATGTTCATATCCTATAACTGAGGTTTATCGATTCGAATTTCTTTGGTGATGTTCAATGTTATTCTCCAATGCTATTATAGCTTTAATTTGTTGCTTGAAATTATGGTCGGTTGTGACTTTGATGAATTGTGATACTTTGTATGTTTCTTCCTTTGAGGTGCATTCTATGTTTCTACTCACTCGTGCATTAATTGTTTTGAGTATTGTAAAATATCTTGGTCCTTGGTTGTTGTGCAGAAGGAGATTTGTAATAGTCACGGTTGCGGTTTTGGGATCTAGTTCGTAAGGCAATTTTTTTGGCTATGCACAAGCCTTTATTAGTTAAGGCTTCCTATCTCAACTTAAGGTGGATGAGGATATGTTGATTTTTTATTTTATTTTTTTAATTGACAACCTAGATTGATTCTCAAGGGAATGTGCTCAACGTATGCTTTATTTGAATGCTTATCAATGGTTGTAGTGTGTTAGAGAGTTTGTTAGGTTGCATTGACTTTAGCATACCTAATTTTAGAAAAATTGCCTTATATCTTGGTTGTAAAGGATAGAAACTCTTCAATACTTCAATTTTTTATCAAGCTCAGGGATTCTTTAAGGATTAAGTAAAATCAAAATTAATAATAATATTTTTGATGCGATAGTTAATAATAATATTTTTGATGCAATAATTTTTTTGTTATATATTTATCAATGATAGATACAAATGAAGTCTTTAGCGATATCAACCACATTAATATTTTTAATGTGGTTGTGGGATTCTTTAAGGATTAAGTAAAATCAAAATTAATAATAATATTTTTGTTGCAATAATATTTTTTGTTATATATTTATCAATGGTAGATACAAATGAAGTCTCCAGCTATATCAACCACATTAATATTTTTAATGTGGTTGTACTAGTTTATGGTGTATCATTGTTTTTATATAAAATATAAAGATTTATATTTTGAATTTTGATTATTTTTTTTTTTTTACGTAAAGAACAAGTGCTACATAGTTGCTAGTCCCTGTGCCTTAGAAAAATTAGATGGAAAGAGTTGCACACATTAATAATAAATAATTAGATGCTCAAACATGGTCGATAAGAAAAATAAGCATGTAATGAGGATGCAAAGTCATCCTTTGCAAACATTGTCATCTATGTTAACATGGATTCCTTTGCAAACATTGTCATATATGTTAACATGGATTGGATTTGGGCTCTAATATAACTATACTCATTCTATTGGAGGAGATAGTTTATATAACCCTCTTTTATATAATATTCGTTTTAATGTTTTTAAAATGGTTATATAATATATATATATATATATATATATATATATATATGTTTTCAAAACATATTTAATTTTACCATGAAAGGGAACCTAAATAACATGAGATACAATGTTATTTATTTTTTTGGATCCAATGGCATTAATTTGACTATCATAACATTGATTTAATATGAGATGGGATAGGTCAGACTTGATTGATAAACTTGTACTCAGAAGGTCAAGATATTTTCCAATAACATCTATATATGAATAGCCAATAACACCAAAAATAAACGTGAATTAAATAATTAGCAAAATAACATCTATATTTGAATAGATAATAACACTGAAGATAAATGTGAATTAAATAATTAAAAACAAATCTTTAAAGTTTCCCTTATTT
>APFE031019569.1:0-31340 GCA_000404065.3 Pinus taeda
GAGGGGAGGATGTCATGGGCATAGGGGGATAGGGCAGCATCACTTATGTACAAATAACAGGCAGCTTATTTCATTTTGCTTTTGCATGTCTTTGAGGAGCATACTCTGTTTTTTTATAACTTTTGGACTGGCCATTTGATGCTTTGGGAAACAGGGAGTTAGGGTATTTGATTGCAAGGAGTTAGGGTATTTGATTGCAAGAGGAAGGGAGAGGGAATTGGTAACTTGGGAATTAGGGAAAAGAGAGGATATTAGGAATTAGGTTTAGGGGGACAATGAAACCCTTTTAATAATCACTGCCAACTAGTTTTCGTAACAGCAATTCATTTAAACATGGGTAGTTTCATTTTTGCATTTGTCATTGGGAATTAGGGTTTCACTGTATGCTTTGACATTGGGAGGGACATTCAATTTGCATAAGGAGCTTTGCATGAAGGGAAATGCAATTGAATTAGGTTTTCATATGGGGAATATATAGGGAAAAATAGAGTCTTAAGGATGGGGAAGAATACCACGTTAATGCAAAACCCTAGTCACAACAGAACTGATCTTTTTTTGATAGCTATGCAGCTGTACATTTAATGGATTTTTGTCATGACTTTAACATAGCTTGCAACCTTTGACATATACACAGCAACATGACATTTTTCTTTATTTTTTATAAGGCTATGCAAATGGAATTTTCACTGTTTTTACAATTCTTGTGTGCATGCCTTGTCATCACTTTCTTTTTGTTTTTTACAATGTTTTCTTTTTCATTTTGCTGTGTTTTTTATACATGAATTTGCTGTGTGACAAAGTGTTAGGGTTTTAATTCAATGTAGCATGGGAAAAAGGTGGATTTGTATTGGTTAGAAAGAACTGGGTTTGATAGGATTTAGGGGGTAGGGTTTGTATGGTTGAATTTGCAAATGAGATAAATAATACTGACATATTAACATATGTGATTTAACATGGAAATGAAAGGAGGACATTAAGGAAAAATTGCCTTCAAACAAACAAACTGTCATAACATTATGACTTGCAAAACAACCATCATTCAACCTATCTTCTATTGGATATTCTTGGCATGAAATTATGACCATAATCCTCCTTTGCAATCATAACACCATCACAAACCACGTGGAGGAGACATACCTTGACAAATTTGAGAGGATTTGGAGAAGTTTAACTGTTTGGGTGAGTTTTTGTGCAGGCAGCCAGAATGGTCGCGCACCACCCTGGAATGGTCGCGCACTACTGTAATGGTCGCGCTCGTGTAGTTTTATACAGCGAAAAACCCACCAAAAGGTCGCGCACCACCCAGGTTGTCGCGCACACCTGTGGAATGGTCGCGCATCTTCCCAAGCGCTGGATTTGCAGAAAATTGCCACGAAATCGCCTTCTTTGCCTCTAGCACGAAATTTTCACTTTCAATTGCACAATAAGAGTGACTAAAGAGGGAAATTAGCTTTTATAGGGTCATTTTAAAAAAAAAATTTAACTTTAGAACCCACTTTCTAATGTTTTCAACTTGCTTTTCTTTTTAACACTGTTTAGAGTCTTTTTGTCCTGAAATGAGCTCTTTTGATGCGTTTGACTCCGTTCTTTTTGTAGGTTGACCATCTGAGGGGCTGTGGTGAAGGAACCAGGGTTGTTGCCGGCACTTTTGCAAACTTCTGAAAATTTCTTTATTTTTACAAATTTTCTCATGACCTTGGACTTAAAAACAGGGTTTTTAAATCCAAGGCATTAAATGACCTGTAGCTGATGAAAATAACATTGAAATAGATGTACATACTTCCTTCTGGCTTGCTGGGCACTCACTGGATTTGGACTCATGACCTTGCAGTGATTTTTGACTTAAAACCCTAGACCTAAGACCATAGGACCTCAAGACAAAAACAAAAATAAGTATGACTCAATTTCATTGTGGTATGACTTAATCCAGCTAAGCCAAGAAGGGAACAAAGACCAGCTCCTCCATTCAGTGTTATGGCATGCCTAGTGGGATGAAAAATTGACACTGATGAGACACCTATAAATGCATATGCAAAGAGTTATTGATCACATGATGGAGGGCTCAAGACCAACACTAACAGGCTCAAACCCCTTTTAATTGTTAATAAACATTGCATCGCTCACATGAAATGCATTGTTTATAAATTTTGGTATTTGTCTCTTTCTGTCTATTGCCCCCTTCACTTGCCAAAAACATTGGTTTATAAATCTAATTGGGTGGATGAAACAAGGAGGTAGATTGATGTTTTAACCATATACTATTCATATATGGTACATATGTTTCTAAACATATATGATGCAGGAAGTCCTCAATGTACCCATAGTGTGCATAATCAATGCATAAATTCTATTTTCCCCAGGAATTTTAACTCCCAACTAGTTAAACCTTCATTAATGAATGGTTAAGGCCCCTTTTATCTGACTCCTCGAAATGATTTAGAGACTAGCAAAGCCTATACTAAACCTGTTCTTTCTTTACTATTGGGACTCCATCCAACCCTTATAAACCTTCATTCGGGACTTTATATCTCTACCTTCATTAAAGAATACCCGTGCATATATAACCAACCACTATACCATAGACTTAACCAAAAAACCTTCTATACCTTTGATAATGTTAGACTTATACATGAAACTCCATATTTGCGCTATTCCTTTATAATTGTCTTACAAAGGAATATACATAAAACGATGCCTAAACCATACCTTTTCTGCCTTTTCCTCGGCCTTAGCACATTTCCCGAGGTTACCTTTATTGCAATTAGCATATCGGCTCCTCCACAGTCACACTATACATTCTACCTCTTGCCTCTGATATGTCATCATGTTCTGGATTTCAAATCACATATACCACACTTAATAACTTTTTGGGTCCGCTCCTATTGCATGCCTCAATACTCCTCCGCCGATAAAGCACCGTTGTATGTTGCGTTGTGATCACTCTGCTGATCGCATAGGCGATCGCAATCGCTAAAGGCTTGAGGCTTGTTCACATATCAACGTAGCTGTGCGATGCGATATTTATTAAATCCCCATGCACCACTGATCAAGCATATGATCCAACGGTCTACAATGATATTGCATATCACAATCGCTGTGATCTCTGATCTCCGATATCTCCCAAAATGTTTCCGCCGATGCGACTTAATCCTGGTCGTTGATCTTCCAGATCCAACAACTGCTGTGAAATGATACTTCACTTCTCGCCCATCTCTTTACTTGTGTTTTAACACCATTTCTTCAAGGTTTTCTCTCTTCGTTGTTCCACCATGCACTCCCTTCAGAGCTTAACTCCACGTGCTTATTTAATCATGAGCACTCCAAATATTTACTTCAATCCTTCACATGGATTCAAATATCCATTACAAGACTTTGTCTCATTCATCTTCGCTCTGTGTATTCTTTGATCTCTACTTGCATACACACATATTTATACAGAATTCTGATTCACACATACATTATCATTCAACATTCGAACCACACATTTATACAGTTTGGAATTAAATCACTATATATAAATATATGAATGAAAGATTTACATATCAAGTTACTCTGTCTCTCTGGCCCAATTCTTCACATTAGTGGCCTCCATTCCGACTCCGCCCGTAGGCTTACAAATAGTCCAAGTATCTATCCTTTTTCCTAACCTGTCTAACCTCTCTAATTATCTAAAATATTAAAATTTATATAAGAATGGATTCATGAACCAATTCTGGTTCAGATCACTATTTCCTAAAGAATCTCTTCAACTCCACTATTTTCTAAATAAACGCTAAATCAAGCTTTCAAATTCCTCATATTCTATTCAAACCAAATAAATCTAACTGCTTGGCCTGATCTCCACACAGGGATGATCAATCAGCCACTATACCCTTTTTCTCATATTTTACAATAAATAAAACACTCTCACACATTTAAATAGATAAAATTAACTAAACTCTTGCCTTCCAACCCTTTGTTAGTCACAACATGTGATTATCCCATCACATTGTTGACTATGTCTAAATGCTCTTTCATCAGACTCGCAAGGTTGAAATAATTCATGGAATCATTTTCATGAGTCTTTCTACTTCCTCTGTTGTAAACTTCGTTAGATTTCATTTCCCAATTGGTTGCCTAATCCCTTTCATCTGCAGGTGCATTTACTAACTCCTTTGTTTCTCCTGGGTGCCAAACTCTGTGCTCTGGATGTCCTTTTGCTCTGCATTCATAAGCATGTCCTTTACATAATGTTTTGGTGCTGATATCCTACATAAGCATCTCCCTTTGTCTATAATCCACTTTCTTTATAATGTCCTATATATCCTTCCATATTTCTTTGACTGACTGACTTTGAAAATTCTTCATTCTAATCACCTTTGTAGTTTTCATCATCTACCTATGCAATAGCTTAAGTAGAGTCCTTCCAATCTCAAGAGAAGATTGGTTCTTGTTTAATACAAGAACATATAACCTTCTAACTATATATTGTTTGCTGTCTGCAAATATTTTAGTTATTGAACTTTGTTCAATTCCTTCCATTTTCCTATCAACTTTAACTAAACTACTCACCCAATTTTCCAATTGCAACCTCAAGATAAACTCTTGATATTTAAACCCCCTTTGTATTAAGAACAAAATCTGTGTGTGAATTGTACTTTCACACCCTCTATAATATTCTTCCTCTTCTGTAATAACTTGTTTAAGGGATATGCCAACTCTCCTTCCTCTATTCCAAACTTCTGAGTCAACTCGTTGCTTGCTCTCATCTCTTTGTTTCCATAAGGAAAACTAACTTTCTACAATTCCGAAATTTACACCTTCCTTCATGTTTACTTGTGCAAGCGTATCTTCAAGAGTAGTTTGTCCTCCATCCTGAAAACCACATTCAACAATTAATAACTCAAAATCAGAAAATATATTACATTTTCCATCTCTTTCCTCATCAACTCTGCTCCATAATTTTTCTGATTTGTCATCCTCTTGATTTATATATGACATATCAAACTTGTCATGTTGTATTCTCTTGAAAAAGTCTTCTTTGTCTTCACTTTGTTCTGAATTCCATTGTCTGCTCTTCTCCTTGGCCTTCCTTCCTTTCACACTCCTTTTCATTCTTCCTATTCCTTCCTTACAAATCTGTAATCCACTAAGATGTTTTTTCCATTCCTCCTTTGTTTCAATCAAAATATGCCAGTCTCTGAGTTTAGAACCTAAAGTTCTATTTGTTTCTATACAAGAAACAAAATCACCATATACCATAGGTTTTCCATTCCACTGTAGAGTCCCTTTCACAACAGCAAAAATTACTATCAACACCATGAATATCACCTTCCACTGTTCCCCTGGGTTGCTCACTGCATATGCATAGTTGACAAAAGCATCCCTACCTTCATCCTTTAAGATTTCCTATCTATTTTTAGTTTGTTGTTTACATTCACCTTTACTCTTTTTGCAATTTGTACAAATAACACTGTCTTCAATTTCCAGCTGTGGGTCAGTGTCTACCAACCTCTCTTTGAGTTCCTGTTTATCCTCTTTTCCTTTCTTCTTGATAACCTTAAATGGATTAACTGTACCTCCTTGGGTTGAATTTTCTTTATAAACCTTGGTTCTACAATCTTCCATAATATACTCTTTAGTAAGAGTCCCTTCCTTTAATGATCCATTATGTCCTTTTCAAGATAATTTCTTGTCCATTAACTATCAATAAAGGTTCATAATTTTTGAATAAAAATTGAAGAGATAATTCCATTACCTCAAGTGTTTGTACTGCATCTACACTCTTGTTTGCTCTTTTCATAAGGTCGTCTTCATACCCCTTTTCTACTTCTCCTTTGGCAATCTACAATTTCCTTTTGTCTTTAGACTGTCTGCCATCTTTCTACCAAGTCTTACTGGATTCATCATCTTCAACCTTCTTAGTAGTCTTCAACATTTTTCCATCTCCAGTTTCTTTGAACACATGGCTAATCAAGAATTTTTCTATGAAATCCATCTCTTCTAACAGTTTCATTTCTTTAGTAACTTGCATAAACATATCTTCTAAAGGTTGTTCATCACCTGCATACATGCACAAATTATTAGTTTCAATAATACGAAGATCCTTTTTCTTTCATGTTTCAATCATCACATCTCTTTGCTAGTTCAAACTTGTCCAACAGTTCAAGAAATCATCAATGATTCCTTCCTCAGTAAGGTAAACCTCTTGCTTGTGTCTACAATAACTATCTTCCATCTCTAACTCAGCTACTCTGAGTTCTCTTAATTTGATGTGCTTCCTCCTTTCTATCTGTTTCTACAACAACTTCCACGTTATCTTCTTGCTTTTCATAGTCCAACCATACCTTTGCTTCTCTTCACATTTTTCTAGCAGCACTATCATGGCATCCATAATTGCCTTCAATTCTATAATTTCTCTGTCAAATACCTCTTGACTCATCTTATCTCATTTTCCTTTTTCCTTGGCATCTTCCTTTCTTCTGTTGTGGCTTATCTCTGAACCCCTACTATGACTATCAGTAGTCATTTCCTTGTTATCTCTATGAGATTCTCACTCACTATGAGCTACACTAAGCCTCTGTGACAACAAGTCCTTCCTGTTGTCACTTACCTCACCAATCGCTTCTCTGGACTTAGTCTTTTGGCAAGCATCGGTTCTCTATCTCTGGCACCTCTTGAGCATTCTCTTCTACTCTTTTTAGGCTTGTATCCTCAACTCACCTTCTCTTGAGAACACTTTAACTGTTTTACCTGTCCAACTTTCAGCTGGAATATTTAGGTTCACTGCCACTAACAAAACTGCTCTCTTTCTTTACACAGTCTACTACTGTGTGTTGTTGTGATCACTCTCTTCTCTTATAAAAACAATTCAAACGAACCAATATTAAAATACAACCCATACTTTCTGCTCTATCTCTTTCATCTTTCAATGGCTGGGCAATACACATGCTGCTTTACTTTTCACTGTCTACACTTCAATTCTTCTTTCTACCAAATTTTTGTTCTTGTTGAGTACATCCATATTCACTTTCTTTCCTTGCAATATCTTTGCTGCAATTTTTTCACTTGCTCATTTGTCACAACTACTTGCTGGAATCTCATTACCTGCTACTTGCATTCACCTACACATACCATTAAACTTTAAAACTTACCAGATCCTTTTTGATCCTGGCTTCGTCAAATACCTTTTCCATTGTCTCTCTTAAATGAACCAACTAAAGTCTTCATTGCCTGTAACATTTCAAAATTCTTCTATGCATGAATTCTTTTACTTTATTCTCCATCTGTATCATATCCATTACAATTCCAGTTATATATATGTTGGGAATAAAATTGAGTCCGTCAATCAATCTCCCCAGAGCATTAATCTTGCTCTGATACCACAAATGATGCAAGAAGTCCTCATTGTACCCACAATGTGCATAATCAATGCATAAATTCTATTTGCCCCGGGAATTTTAACTCCCAACTAGTTAAGCCTTCATTAATGAATGGTTAAGGCACCTTTTTATCTGACTCCTCGAAATGATTTATAGACTAGCAAAGTCTATACTAAACCCGTTCTTTCTTTACTATTGGGACTCCATCCAACCCTTATAAAAATTCATTCAGGACTTTATATCTCTACCTTCAATAAAGAATACTCGTGCATATATAACGAACCACTATACCATAGACTTAACCATAAAACCTTCTATCGCTTTGGTAATGTTAGACTTATACATGAAACCCCATATTTGTGCTACTCCTTTATAGTTCTCTTACAAAGGAGTATACATAAAACAATGCGTAAACCACAACTTTTTTGCCTTTTCCTCGACCTCTACACATCTCCCGAGGTTACCTTTATCGCAATTGGGATATCGGATCCTCTGCAGTCACACTATAGATTCTACCTCTCGCCTCCAATATGTGATCATATTCCGGATTTCAAATCATATATACCACACTTAATAAATTTTTGGGTCCACTCCTATCGCATGCCTCAATACTCCTCCACCGATAAAGCACCATTGTATGTTGCAATGCGATCATTCTGCTGATCACATCGGCGATCACAATTGCTAAAGGCTTGAGGCTTGTTCATGTATCAATGCAGCTATGCGATGCGATATTTATTAAAGCCCCTACACCATTGATCAAGCATATGATCCAACGGTCTACAATGATATTGTATGTCATAATTGCTATGATCTTCGATCTTCGATATCTCCCAAAAGGTTTCGGCCGATGCGAGTTAATCCTGGACGTTGATCTTCTAGATCCAACAGCTACTGTGTAATGATACTTCACTTCTCGCCCATCTCTTTACTTATGTTTTAACACCATTTCTTCAAGGTTTTCTCTCTTCGTTGTTCCGCCATGCACTGCTTCCGGAGCTTAACTCCACATGCTTCTTTAATCATGAGCACTCCAAAGATTTACTTTGATCCTTCACATGGATTCAAAGATCCATTATGAGACTCTGTCTCATTCATCTTTGCTATGTGTATTCTCCGATATCTACCTGCATACACACATATTTATACAGAATTCTGATTCACACATACATTATCATTCAACATTCGAACCACACATTTATATAGTCTGGAATAATTCATTGTATATACATATATGAATGAAAGATTTACATATGAAGTTACTCTGTCTCTCTGGCCTGATTCTTCACATTAGTGGCCTTCATTCCGACTCCACCCGTAGGCTTACAAATAGTCCAAGTATCTAACCTTTTTCCTAACCTGTCTAACCTCTCTAATTATCTAAAATATTACAATTTATGTAAGAATGGATTCATGAACCAATTCTGGTTCAGATCTAGAAATCTCTCACTCTTTCCTAAAGAATCTCTTCAACTCCACTCTTTTCTAAAAAAATGCTAAATCAAGCTTTCAAATTCCTCATATCCTATTCAAACCAAATAAATCTAATTGCTTGGCCTGATCTCCACACAGGGAGGATCAATCAGCCACTATACCATTTTTCTCATATTTTACAATAAATAAAATACTCTCACACATTTAAATAAATAAAATTAACTAAACTCTTGCCTTCCAACCCTTTGTTAGTCACAACATGTGATCATCCCATCACATTGTTGACTAGGTCTAAATTCTCCTGCATCAATATACTAATATGGTTGTGTCATTACCATACATTAAATCACCCACCAAATATGTTATATGGTATATAGCCATATCCAAATGTGTTGTATAACCATATATTTCAAATGTGGTATATGTTTGTTTTATGGATTATGTTAACCATATATGGTGTATGGTTTTAAACCATATGAACTAATAAACAAAATAAACCCCTCATTCATGTTCAATTGGGGTATGGTTAATTATTTTATTATATATGGATTCTTATTTATATGGTATAAAAACCATATATAATATATATATATATATATATATATATATATATATATATATAATATATATATATAATATATCTTATACAGGAAAATGACCTATTCATTAACTCAGAGGAGAAGGACACATTAGTTGAAGAAAAGACCTAAGTTATAGGCTTATTTTCTAGGGTAACGCAACCCAAAAACAGACAAGGAGAGTTATAACACTTTCCAACTCTCAACCAAAAGTGTTAGTCCCTAGGATAACGCTCTATTTTGCCTAAAGAATAGCATTACTACATATTTATAAGATTTTGGATGTCAAAGTACGAGTTGACTGACTGACACTCCACTTTTCAGTCAAATGTCAGCGCGAAAAGAAAGAAACATCTACCTCAAGCCTAACTAAGAACCTTGTTATTCCTAACAGAGTCTCACGGGAAGGGAAAGAGCAATAAAATGAGGCAACAACCAAGTTTCTGCCTCATGGGAAATCACGAAAGAGTTGGCAAGAATGAGCCTCTCTCCATCTATAAATTGGTGGCTCGGTCATTGTAATGGAGGTCGAATGCTTGTTGAAAGTTTGCAATAGCTTTAGTATTGTTATGCTTCCAATAAGTTGAGAAAGAGAGACAGAGAAAGTGGAGTTGAAGGACTAGAGGAGGATTGATTTAGCCAAGATGGTTGTAATCATTCTTCTTCTATTTAATAATATAGTTATGTTTCTATTTTGTCTACTTGACAGTGTCTTTATTGTATTCCTTTACATGTTGATTTGATTATGTGATTAATAAGTAGCTTAGATGGATGCTAGCTTATATTCTCATATATATTGATGTTTTGATTATCAAGGTTTATATGCTATGGAGATTACGCTTTGTCTTGTTTATGTGTAGGTTATGATCTACGAACTAGTGGAGAGGTCTTCCACTTTGCTACAGTGAGTTCTCCAGTAGGACTACACCAAAGGATGAGTTAATATTTCTCCTTTTATTTGTCAATGATGGATTAATATGAATATATGTGTGCTTCTTTGTGAAATTTGCAGCTAATATTAAGCAGTGTTCCTTGGGGTCCTAGGAATACCCGAGAAATTATTTCATCCACAACCACCTGTGTATTAATCCCTATAGAAGAAATAGTGACTCCACTAGGGACTAAAACTTAGTTCCTGGTTTTGATATTTTGATTCTTGGTTATCTCTTTCTTTCCAGGCCTTCTCGTTCTTCTTGGTTCCTATTTTGACCACTCAAGATTCTTCCAAACCTCCTCTTTTGTGCATAGCCTTTGATCAAACCTTGATTGACCCTTTTTATAGCCTCTATCTCTGTAACGTGCCCTAGCTGTGTAGTCCAGTGATTTATAATTCTTCCCAGGCTCTTGGAGAGAGTGTTAGCCTTGTTATTAACGCTCTGCTTCCTCTTCTGAGTAACGTTAGTCAACCATTATCTTGAGATGCACCCATGTTTTGTGAACTTTTGGGTTGAGAGGTTGCCTGTAGTATGTTATAGAGATCTGCAAATGTGCATTGTTTTTGGTTTCCTGCTTATATGATATTTTTTATTTTTTAGAAAAATATCTTATGTGAATTTGTTTTTCAAGAAAAAAAACTTAACTTTATGTTTTAGTTGGTTTGCTTCTGTAGATATATTGGGTTAGTTGTTAGAGAACATAGAATGTCTGCAAAATTTTGCATGTGTTTACTACATTTGGATGCATGGTACTGAATTGATGTATAGATAACCTCTCCTCACAAGAGCTATTTTTCAATGAACGAAAATATGAAAGCATTTTTCTCGCATGGTTTGTGTTAGAGTCATGCTAAACTCCATACATCAACACCTCTAAGAAGACTTTAATACAAGTTCACATAAAATAAACACTTAATAAAAGTAATCAAAAACTCTTTTTTGAGCATACACATAGATTACTCTAGGATACGATCTTGGGCTAGGCAGTGGTGAGTAAATTTCCCAAGATCACAAAATTGACACTAGTGTCATTAAAAAGAGTAAAATACTTTTGCACTCATATAATCTAGGACTGCTCCCCTTAGAAAGGTGTTAAATGAGAGACAAAATTGGAGCATGAGAGAAGGTAGCCCACATTCAATTGCATTTCCATTGGGTATTCTATGTACTGGGGATCCCCTCGGGGATATGGAGTTGAGTCAGGGACTCAGGTATCCTACCCACACAACGTATTGTCTACGACCATGTGCTCCCTGGTGGTTTCTTTGATTTGAGATAACCTTATTCGCCATAATTTTTTGGGGGCAAACATAAGGTGACTTGGGTTGGCTTCCCTAGTACCTAAACGGAGAAGCATACTCCATATTCGATTTTTGGGAGGGTTCTTGTCTTCACTAGAGTACTTGGCCCCTTAATCTGAGGTTTGGGTAAAGCTTAGGAGTAATCATAACTGTAGATTTGGCTGGCTCTCTCTCTTAGCCATTGTAATACTGGGTTTCATCTCCAGCAAATGGTGGTTACCAGACAGAGTTATATCCCTTGACTGCTTGTTGATTGACTTTTAGAGTATTTTTTGATTTTTAGGTGTTGTTTTGTTATCATTGAGAGTATAATAAATATCATTTTAAATTTTTTGATAAAATATATCTGTCACTGTGGCTACATATGAACCTTGTTGTCAATCTAGGCGACAAGAACGTCTTCCTCCACTGACTATGGAGGATCTCCCGAGGCTTGGCGATCAAGATTCTCCCTCTTTAGGAAATTAGTCTCCAATGCCTAACACTGAATCACATAACACTTCCCAAGAAACTATACTGCCTAAGGACTTATTTAGTGAAAGAGTTGTACCTCCTTACAATCCTCCTCTCATCGATACTCTTGGACCAGTGTTGATTTAGGTAGCACTTGTACCTGTCATGTCTTTGTCATTACCCACATCCAGTATCCCTCAATGACTAATGGGTCATGGTTCTTTGTATAGTTTTTCTCCACCATAACTTCACTTGCCTATGGTCAGTAATGCATAGCTAACTGGTTACCCTACTATTCAGACTATGCCTAGTCTGAGCAACCTAGTTACACATGTTATGAGTGGACTCTAGTACATCCTACTTTCTATCCATTTTGTGTCAGCGCCTAGACCTTCGATGATCAATCCAAGTAGCGTTGTTAGCACAACTACCTTTAGTAATCCTTTTGGTTGGAACCATTTGCTAATTTCAAACAATCAGGCTCAGATGACATAGAGAAATCTTCCCAACATGCATATATCGATAGGGGCATTAATATTCCCCCTCCGCCTATAGGAAAACCTCATTCATCACTGAGAAAATTAATTCCTCAAAGTGGACACTATCCAAGTGTCATTCATGTGAATATAGCCAACTATATGGCCAATGGGATCCCTCAACCCAGTCCTGCTTCATCCATTTGGGCACCCCTTCCTCAACCTCAATTGGGCCAAGGGGGCAATTTTTATCCTGGGGGCAACTGGACTTCCCCCCCCCCGCCCCCCAACTTAATATTCCTTACGCACCACCACCCTATATGACTGATCCACCATAGCAACAAGGTTATTATCCGATGAAGCCTATGTATCATGTTGGGAAAAAATTGATGGGAGGACCCTTGGGTCCTTCATGTCACTCTTCATCACCTTGGTCAGATTCGGGGGCACCTAACACTTTTCCTTTTTTGGAAACACTTGATATCCCTGATCTATATAAATTGAATAATGACCCCATTAATCATAACTTACATTGGTCCCCAATCTCGCACAAGATACAGGTCGACATTCTAAAATTAGATGGGAAACAAGGGAATTATCTCGCTACACATGTCACCACCTACCATTTATGGTGTGAATCAAACTCCATGGTTGATGATAGAATCCAGTTCAGACTCTTCCCCTGCACCCTTATTGGCAATGCTTCCAAGTGATACATTGAGATACCATGTGTGTCTGTCAATACCTTTGGTTCCCTGGTAATGGAATTTTTAAATCACTTTCATCTTCCTATCCTCTACAAAACTAGATGAAAAATCTTAATACATTGTTCCAAGACACCTCCACCCACATCTCTGATCATACCAATGCATGGAGATGTAGGGAGAGGCTTGTTAATTTCCCTATTCCAAATTACTTGTTAGCAGATTGGTTCTACAAATCACTTCTTCCACAAATTTCCAAGGACATTTCCTTGGGTGGTGCAGTCATAGAAGACCAATCCATTCATCATGCCCAAGATTTATATTTTATGTACTATTAGTTTGACATGCTATATGATGTAATCACCCATGCCCCTCAATTCCAATTTTCTCGCTACTCAGTAGCTTGATGCACACACTCACGACCTCATCAGCACTACCTCTAGGGCTGCTGTAAAACAACTCAGCAGGCATGTTGCCCAGTTTTCTATTGATATCTCTCCTCCTACCCAATCAATTGCTCTTCCAATCATTGTGGTCAACTTTGTGTTGTCTACATAAAACCCCAATAGTAAGAATAAGAAGAATAATAGAAAGTCCTCTCCTTCGGAAGAGACGCCTTCTACACAGAACAAACCCAAATAGGAAGTTGGTTCCAAATCTAATAGTAGGAAAGAAAAACCTATCATGTTCCCTTGCCAAATTTGTATGGAGGACCACATGACACAAAAAATTTCTCATCTTTAAGAATGTACATATCTTCTTGCCCAAAAGGAAACTGGCCAGACCCTAGTGGTCCTAAACAACCCTTTCCCTGCTCAACAACAACATCTGATCTTGAATACACCCCAACCCTCGCAAAGGGGAAATGGCAGTTCAAATCCTCCATCCTCTAATGAAGTATCATCAATTGTTTACACCTTTGAAATGGTTGATATTCAAATGCGAGAAAAAAATTATGCAACTCTAGTAACTAATGCTTCGAACATTACCTCGAGTTCAAATCCACCGTTGCTTGGTGATCTTCATATTGAAAGGCATGTTACTTATCTTGTGATCCACCCCCCCTAAAGGGACAGTTTGATGCAGGATCATCTAGACCTAGCCAACAATGTGATGGAGTGGTCATATGTTGTGGCTAATGAAAGTTTGGAGGAAGACTTGGTTGTTAAATTTGTATTAATTTCAAATAAATTTAAGTAGTTAAGAGTGGCCTAATTCTGAACAAAATTGGGAATGAAAATGGCAAATGATCCTCCCTGCGTGGAGATCCATCCAAGTAGTCTAGTTTGTTTAGATTAGGATAGGATTGAATTATAGATCTATAATTTATTCCTTTGATTGTGGAGGAGATGGTTAACTTAGCATATATGTGTTCCTTTATTTTTTGAAAAAGAAGCGAGGGAGACAGAGAAAGGAATTCAAAATATTTGTAAGCCTATGGGAAACATACGAGGGGAAGGCCGCTAGTTAGAATAATTGGGCCAGAAAGGGCAGAGAACCCCAAAAAAACTTTTGTATGTGTGTCTATATGCAGAGAATTGATTTTGAGAGTAGAACTATGTAAAAGATTGCATTGCTTTTGTGACAGAGGTGCTTAATGTCTAATCTGGGCAAGGCTAAAGGCTCTATTATTTGTTTACTGTGAATAACCAGTGTTGCATGCATGATTGTAAAACCAAGCTGTGGAGACCTTAAATGCTTGTTTTTATATATATTAGGATAATATTGATGTCGGCCTATGGTTTTTCATGCTTTTTAATGGAGACTAGGTGTTAAAGGAATGTTGGGCGAGAGCATTCCATCGTTCTGACTTCACAGGAAAGAAACCCAAAATACACTAAGTATTGGCAAAACCATAGTCAAATCGAAGAATCTAGACCTCAAATTTTTATAGGCGGGAGTTTTAATGTTATTGGGTCTGTAGAACCCCAAGCCACATTGCCCCTTAGTATTTATTTATTATATTGCTGAAAGCTATTTACATTGGAAAGCCACGCTAAAACACTTAGTGTAACTGTATGGCGGACTTGAAAATTTGTACATGGCCGCTTTGAGTCATACTAGGTCCGGACTTGTAATCGCATCGCACCATCAGAGCGGTGTGTGTCAAAGGCTTAGACCCTCCCTTTTGTGATTGCCGATTGCGACATATCGCATCGGGGTTTTGAAAGGGTGACAGTGTATTGTAAAACGAGCATCTTGGACCTTCGCAAGGGATATCGCCGATAGTTATGGGCATTGAGATCTCCGATCACCAATATTGTGATCTAATCTGAGCCGTTTGATTGGCGAGATCTAGATTTGTAGTGATAACACGCATAATTGTGTAAACAGGCAGAAAGGCTTTGTTTCGACCTTTTGAAGGGTATTTGCTCCTGAAAGGGAAAAAGGAACAGTTTAAGCTTTTTTGAAAGCTTTCGACTTCAGATAGAGTAAAGGACCTATATCTTGTAGAGAAAGGGTGTAAATCAGGGTGATTGAATGGATCATTTTCAATCCATTTGGGATTTTAAAGGCTAAATGCCTGTAGAATGCTTCCGATATGCATATATCTGGGCAGAAGCTTTAAAGGGCTATTAAGGGAAATTTAAGTCCCAATAAGGTGTAGAGCATGTGGCAGCCTTAAGGTTGCATAATTTTTGGTATCAAAGCAGGAAAAGGAAGAAATTTCCTGCGAAGAAATGTTTGCTTATGAAGATTTAAGACTACAGAGGTATGGAAACAACAACATGTTGAATGAATGAAGTTTGGTACCAAATTACATCAACGAGACTATTGAAGAACTTTTGGGAAGTTCTTATAGATTGTAGCAGAACTTGCAGATGCAAGAGATAAAGGAAATCCATTCAAGACCTAGGTGATAGCATAAGAAAGTGTGAAGACTGCAGCACAATAGAACAAGAGAAGCTGTGAGAGAAGAGCTAGATGTGTTCTTAAAAGCAGAGCAAGGAAAGCACTCAGAAGTGGTAGATAACCTAAATAATCCAATAAGAGATTGGACAGAGAGAACAACTGAAGTGTTCTTGAAAGAGAGAGTGAGAGATTGCAGAAGCTTACAGGGAGCAAAGGTGTTTCTCAAGAGAAGGTTCCAGATAGAGGACCGTGCTTACCAAAAGACTGGGTGAGGAGAGCTTAGTGAGGTAAGATTGCAGTAAGGAGGACTTGCTGTTGCAGAGGCTTGTTGCAGAGGAGCGAAGAACTGATGGAAAGAGAGGAGAAGAAGATTACTACAAATAGTTATAGTAGAGGTTCAGAAAGAAGCCATCGCAGAAGGAAAGATGCCAAAGCAAATGGCATGAGGATGAGTCAAGAAGAGTTTGATAGAGAGAAAGCTGAGATAGATTTCCAGATTGGAATATTAATGGAGATGCTGCAGACAAGTGATGCATACCAGAAGCATGGTTGCACCATGAGTAAAAGAGTAAAGTGGCAGAGGCTACGAGAAAAGAGAAATCAGCAAGTGAAGTTAGAGATAGCAAAAGAATTGAGAAAGATTGAGCAAATATTGAATGCTCAGGAGGAATCAGAGGAACTTAAAGAAGCAGAATCAGAAATGGAAGTTTCCATTTGTGGACTAGAACAAGGTGAAATGTTGGGTGAAGAGGATAATGAGAGATTTTCTGAAGATGTCATGGACAATTGTCATAATTTAAAACAATTCGAAGATATGTTGACAAGGGAAGCAGATGAGGCAATGAAGCCTTGTGATTTTAATTCTCATAGTTTGTGTATGTTTGCGGGATATGAAAAGGATGATGGATAGTCTGGTGAAACTGTCACGAGCAAGAATGAAGCTCTTTTTAATATCCCTAACCCAGAATATTCCTCAAACCCCAGTGATAATAATGTAAACTGGAAATATAAACATATACACAAGAAACGCAGCAAGAAATGCTAAGCCATTTTATTATACTAAACAATAAATGAGTACAAGAGGTGATTAGATAGATGGCACCTCGACTTGCACAAGGCAAGTGAAGAAAAACTCTCAGAATGACAAGAATGGCCTCTTTACGTGGACGTTGTTGCTGTTAGAAAATAAATGATGATTTGGGGCTACTCCCCTCCTCAGAAAAATCTGAAACTCTAGATTCAGGTCCTACTCAAGAAACCCAGAAAAACCCAGAAAGTTTTCGTGGAATGGCCTCACACTGATCTGTTTCCTAGCTGCTGGAAAACTACCGTGCTACTGCCACTACTGGAAATCGAATGAGGATTTGGGGCTGCTCCCTTGCTCAGAAAAGGTTGAAACTCTGGAATCAGACTCTAATAAAAAAACCTAGCAAAAGCTAGAAAGCTTTTTTGAAATGGCTGACCCCCAAAAATCACCCCCTTGGGGTTCTGCGCAGTTCCTCAAAGACGCTGATGAAACTGCTACTGAAATGCTGATGAAATTGTTGCTGAAATGTTGATGAAACTACTGCTGGAATGCCAATGGAAATACCTTGCCCGAGCAGGAACTTGAAGTCCTTTGGGGCTAAGGGTGAGATCTCTGAACAAAGACACTCAATGCACTAAACAACTATTGCAGAATAGCTAAACAACCAACGTGCTCTAAATCAAAATGACTATCACAAATGCTCATAACCAGAATGATCAAAATGAGGGGGCTCCTTTCTCTTTTATAGCCTTTGCCTCTCTTAATCCTAAGGCTCACCTCCTCCTGTGTGATTCCCCTCTTGCCACGTGTTCTTTTCCTCCTGCGTAGTTCCTCCATGTGTCTACGTGGGCTCCATTTATGCGTCCCCTTTTGGCTCCCTTGGCTCCCCTTTAAGTCACAACGTTGTGCTACTAGGAAGTGACTTTTTATTCTAAAAGTGAGTTATGTCCCCCTTCCTCACTTTTTATTTACAAATAATTATAGAAGGAAAAAATTGAACAAAATCAAATATTCCAGTTAGCCATGGCTAATTAGGAATATTATAGTGTCCCCTGGTAAAATGTTGCTTGTCCTCAAGCAACTGAAGTGATGGATGTTGTAAGATCTGTTCACTCTCCCAAGTGGCATCCTCATCCGGCGAATTCTTCCACCTCACCGAGAATTCCCAGACCATTCTGCTCCACAGCTACCTCTCCCTAGTATCAATGATAGCCTCTAGCTGCAATACCAAATGTCCCTCATCATCCATGGGTGGTAGCTCATCTGTCATTGTCACCTGCTACCCCAATTCCTTCTTCAGCCATGATACATGAAAAATGTTATGAATCTTGCTGCCTTAGGGTAGCTCCAACTCATATGCAACCTGTCCAATCCTACGTATCACCCTCTATGGCACATAAAAGTGGGGCTTGAGCTTCTCAACCCCCTTATGCTTCAGTGGCGACTGTCGGTATTGTTGTAATCATAGGTAGACTATGTCCCCTACCTCAAATTGTCTCTCCACCCAACCCTTGTCGGTATACAGCTTTTGCTAGTCCTACGCTTTAGCCATGTTATCCTTGAGAGCTCGGAGGATATCCTGACTCTCTTGGATCCAAATCTTGGCTCTAGGAGCCTTGCTATCACCAAACATCATGTCAGCAAAAGATAAAGGATGATACTCATATAAGGCATAGAATGGTGACATACCAATGCACATGTGATGTGAGGTATTGTAGCAGTACTCCCCCAGATGCAGCCATTTCAGCCATGCTCCCTGCTTCCCACTGACCTAGTTACGCAAGTATCCCTCTAGCCACTTGTTAACTATCTCTGTCTGCCCATCTGTTTGTGGGTGATAATTGGTACTCGGTGTCCACTCTGTCCCCACCAATCGGAAAAGCTCCTGCCAAAACCCGCCCATGAAATGGCTGTCCTGTCACTGACGATGGTCTTAAGAAGACCATGTAGCATAAAGATCTCTCTGAAGAATAGTTCGGCCACTTATGTTGCTCTATAGTGTGCGGATATGGCAAAAAAATGTGCGTACTTTGTCAATCGATCAACAACAATAAAGATACAATCCTTGCCTTGTACCATGGGCAACCCTGTGATGAAGTCCATCGAAATACTCTCCCACTTCCCCTCCGGAATGAGAAGAGCCTGCAATAAACCCGCGGGATGGCTCATCTCTCCCTTGTTCCTTTGGCAAACATCGCACTCCAAGATGTGCTGGAGTACGTCCTCCTTGAGGCCCTTCCATGAGAACCTCTCTCTAATGGCCTTGTAGGTTTTGGTAAACCCCTAATGTCCTGCCAAGGGTGAATCACGTGATGCTTGGAGTATCTTCTTCTTGAGCTAAGACCCCTTAGTTAAGAAGATCCGGTCCATGTAATAGATTATCTTATCGACCACCCTATACCTATCATCTACCACCTACCCATCTAGAACCTCACATGCAAACCTGTCCTTGGAGTACTCTACTAAGAGTCGAGCCCTCCAATCCATATCCAAGCTCATAAGAGACAATGTGGTTGGTCTACGTGAAAGGGCATCTGCTACCACGTTGTTCTTACCCTTGACATACTCAATGTCAAAGTCATATGCTTGGATTTTACTGATCCGCTTCTGCTGCCTCTCCTGTAGCTAGTTTCGCTCCAAAAAGAACTTGAGGCTGTTGTGATTAGTCCTCACCCTATAGTTGATGCACATCCTCAATGTATCGTCCTTCTTCTTCACCAACACCACAGAAGAAGAAAAAGGACTCATGCTCGGTCGAATGTGCCCAAGAGCCAGCAACTCCTGGATAGCCCACTCAATCTCATCTTGATAGGCCTTGGGGTGCCTATAGGGGGTGGTGATCACTACCTGGATGCCCTGCTCAAGCTCAATAGTGTGATTAAACCCCCAATACGGTGGCTTTCCTAGTGGAATCTCCCCAAACGCTATGGCATACCGGTCAAGGATGGACTGTATCTCCGGATGTACTGTCCGCCCTATAGTTCCTGCCTCTAATGCACACAGCTCTACTGCCCACTCTATGTCTCCCTTTTGGAAGACTGCCTCCATCCGATGAGCCAAAATAGTCTAAGATAGATATGTGTGCTGTCCCCATATCTTCTCATGCCTCCCTATCTTCTCATCATCCCACTCCATCTCCAGGGTCTTCCAATCTATTGTGACCTTCCCTAGAGTGATGAGCCACTGAACACATAGTATCATGTTGGTGTCTGGAATATCGACCATGAAAAAGTGGTTAGTCAATGTGTAGGTGCCCATTGTCACTGATAGCTCTGGAACATAACGAGCACACATCATACTCTGATCTCCTTGGACCAAAACTGAAAACCCATCGAAGCTCTTTGTCTGTATACCTCTTTGCTCAACCATCTGTGCATCGATGAAGTTATGGGTGGCCCCACTGTCAACCAAAAATTTACGCACTGGCCACGTACTGTCCCTCATATGTGTAGCGTCAGATACTTAGGAACTCCTTGTAATGCTGCAAGGGCCCCTCCAGTGGGTGCAAAAGATGTACCACTTGTTGCTGGTGGTGGAGGTGGCAAAGGTCCCTATATGGCATGGCTATCTCCTACCTCCACATCCTCCTCATCATCCTCTTCTCCACTGCTCTCAGAGAAGACCTCAATAAATGTGCTTTGCCAGCAACACATCTATGTCCTAGTGCCCATGGCTCCTAACAAGTGAAGCACAATCGCTTCTTCTTCAGCTCCCTCCTCGCATCATCGTCAAGCTATACTCATCCTAGATTACCCTTTGTAGGACGAACCCTCACATCCTTCCCCTTAGACTGAAAAGTCTACCTCTGGGGGTAAGGTGTTCGGGTCATGGGTAAGACATCCTGTAAGTCCTGGGTCCTGCTGATAACATCCTAGAGTGTGGCTAGTTTAGTGGATTGGATTAAACCCCGAAGTGGCTCTGCTAACCCCTCAACATACATATAGACCCGTCGTGCTGTGGATAGGTCTGGCACTATCACAGAGACCCTTAAGAAATCTGCAATGTAGGCCTTTGGACTCCTTGTCTGTTTGAGCCTTGTTAGCTCAACAAAATGTTGCTCTAGATCCCTCCGATCAAATCGCTCCATCAATCTCCTAGTAAAATCAACATATGTCGTCACTGTGGAGTGCCCTAGTGTAACAATCCCATGAAACCACTAATCCTGGGCCTCACCATCCAAATGCAATGTTGCCACCTTGATGGCCTCTGTCTCCGACATCTGGTTAAGCTAGAAATAAATGTCCAGCTTCTCCACCCAAGACTTTACCGAATTGTTTGATGAACCATCAAATGTAGGCAAGTGGAATCTACTCGCTGCATTGTGGGTGTCACCATCATAGTAATGCTGGTACCCTCTATGATGGTTGTGGGGTCTATTATCCCGCTGGAGCTGAAAAAAATCTTTGAATGAGAGGGCTTCCCTGAACTCCTACCCATAGGCCTGGTACTCTACAAAATAATCACCCATATGTCCGAGCTCTGCCTCCTGTTGGGCTATGGCCCCTGTGTTGGCTCCTAAGAAAGTGGGCATGGTAGAGCGTGTAGGGACATGTGAGGCCACCTGCTGCCTAGTATCATGCTGCTCTGGAAAATGGTGGGATGCGCTTGATCCCTTACCAACCTAAAAAACCTATGGGCTCTCACGTTGTCTGGCCTCTACTGCTGTGAATATCTGCCCCATCACCTCAATTTGCCTTAACAGATCCTCCACAGATTTGAGGAGCATATCCACAAATCTCTTCCCGTCATCATCTGCCATTGGATCCTCCTACTCCGCGTCCACCACAGGCTCCTCCTGTTCTACGTCCACCACCAGAACATAGTCTCCCTCTCCGTAAGTGTTCTCCAACCTATGCCCAGTGTCTCTGTATCTCTAACCTCTGTAGAAGATATAGGTTTTTTCCCCCAGTGTCATATATTGCTAGCTCAACAGGCTGAGCCAGATCTATGCTATGATACCACTATAATATCCTTAACCTGGAATATTCCTCAAACCCCAGCAAAATCTCCAACCAAATATGTGCAAATGATATAATAACCCCGAAGTGATAAAATAACAGTGGAACAACATATAATAATGTAAACTAGAAATATAAGCAGATACACAAGAAACGCAGCGAGAAATGCTAAGCCATTTTATTATAATGAGCAATAAATGAGCACAAGAGGTGATTAGATAGATGTCAGCTCGACTTGCACAAGGCAAGTGAAGAAATACTCTCAAAATGACAAGAATGGCCTCTCTAAGTGGATGTTGCTGTTGTGCTGCTACTACTGCTAGAAAACAAATGATGATTTGGGGCTGCTCCCCTCCTCGGAAAAATCTGGAACTCTGGATTCGGGCCCTACTCAAGAAACCTAGAAAAACCCAGAAAGATTTCCTGGAATGGCCTCACACTGATTTGCGTCCTAGCTGCTGGAAAACTGTCGTGCTACTGCTATTGCTGGGAATCGAATGAGGATTTGGGGTGGCTCCACTCCTGAGAAAAGGCTGAAACTTTGGAATTGGACTCTACTCAAAAATCCTAGAAAAACCCAGAAGCTTTTCTGAAATGGCTAACCCTTGAAAATCACCCCTTGGGGTTCTACGCAGTTCCTCAAAGACACTGATGAAACTACTGCTGAAATGCTGATGAAACTACTGCTGAAATGCTGATGAAACTATTTCTGGAATGCCAATGGAAATACCTTGCCCGAGTAGGCACTCGAAGTCCCCTGGGGTTGAGGGTGAGATCTCTCAACAGAGACACTCAATGCACTAAACAGTGCTGCAGACTAGCTAAATAACCAGCATGCTCTAAGTCGAAATGACTATCACAAATGCTCATAACCAGAATGATCAAAATGAGGGGTTTCCTTTCTCTTTTATAGCCTTTGCCTCTCTTAATCCCAAGGCTCACCTCATCCTGTGTGATTCCTCTCTTGCCATGTGTTCCTTTCCTTCTGCGCAATTCCTCCATGTTTTTGCCTGGGCTCCACTTCTGTGTCCCCTTTTGGCCCCCTTGGCTCCCCTTTAAGTCACAACGTTGTGCTACTAGGAAGTGGCTTTTTATTCTAAAAGTGAGTTATGTCCCCCTTTCTCACTTTTTATTTACAAATAACTATAGAAGGAAAAAATCGAACAAAATCGAATATTCCAATTAGCCATGGCTAATTAAGAATATTACACTCTTGAGGTGAAGTATGATGGAGAATCCCTTTGAGAGGAAGAAGTTGCTAACTATTGTAGCAGAAGGAGTTCATAGAAGAAATTATGTTTAGTGTGAAACAGTAAGATGAGGTTGATATAGACCAGAAGTCTAATGACAATGCCATGTGGTACTACAAGAAGGTAAACCAATGAATTTGTTTAATGGAATTGATGAAAGATGCTTGCAATATGATAGTGTAGAAAATAGGACAACTTGGGAGGATTGCCAGGAAAAGAATGAAGCTGAGAATGGAAATTGTGATGACCTGCTGGAGAGATTTCACAAGGAAATAGAATTATTGGAGAGATTGCTCAAGGAACCTGAAGGAGAAATGAAGCTTGCAGAACTTGATGGAGAAAAAGGTGTGGAAGACAGCATTAATAAATATGATGTTGAAATGTAGAGATTATTTGAAGGTGAGATGAAAGATCACGAGCAATAAGGAAGTTATGTCCTCAGAGACATGAAGGAGACAAAAGTATTAATCCAGCAAGATGAAGATGGAAGGAACCAACAATTTGAAAGGGATGATCAGCTACATGAGAGTGAATTTGAGGAAGGCATTAGATTGCAGCAATATAGAAACTAGCAGTAGAATGAGGAACGAGAGATTAGTCTGGTAGTGCAAAGAAAAACAAGTGAAGACCGAAGATACATATGGAGAATGAAGAAAAGAGTGAAGTGGAAGCTAGTGCAATAGAGGTGGAATGGCAAGCTAATGAATGAGTTTAGGGAACTTGAACAAATTCATATTGATTTGTTAAAGGAGGAAGCACTTAGAGAAATAGAGTCACAGCAAGAAGAATCTATTGAAATCCAAAAGATCTATGATGGAGGATTGGTGCTTGAAGCATCAAAATAAAATGAAGGGTATTGTATTTTGAAAATTGAAAGTTGTTGTGTGTTTGCAGGTCATATAGACTTGAGGAAAGATAAGCAGTTATTGGAAATTATTATATTAACAGATGGAGAGATGACTACTCATAGTCATATGCAGAATAAGGAGAAAAGTTACAGCCAAGCGAAGGAAGATGTCCAGTCAGATGACATCCAAAGGATAAGTCAAAAGGAGGATGGAAAAATAATTATTGAAATCAAAGGATACACTGAGGTAAGGCAACTGTTTAGTGTTGTCATAAATGAAGGAAACTCACATAATTATGTGATGAAGAGGGAAGAGTGGCTATTAAACATAGATCTAGTAAATTATGTAGATATTAGACAACTTTTTAAAACTAAAGCCAAAAGAGGACAACTTATGAAGTTTGACATAGAAATATTTGTAGATATTAACCAGTCATTGAGGATCATTGATCTTGAAGAAAGCTAGAGTGAAGAAGGATTAAAGATAGATGATGCAGACAATAAAGATTGTGCAGAACTCTTGGAAGAAATTCCAAATGAGATGACATATTTGTGGCATAAGTCGAGTCTTTTGAAGAGGAGGCAAGAAAGCAAAAGAATAAGTGATCAGACTGTAACCAGAATTGAATGACAATGACAGAATTGTCAGAACTGTTGGAATAATGAAGAAGCAAGGAAAAACATTTGTGTCTATTGAATTGATTAATTTTGATGAAGATTTACATGTAGAAAAAAGGCAATGTGAAGTCAATCTGAGCCAAGAAGTTAATTCTGAAGAACATATCGAATTAATAAAGGGTGAGATCAGAAAGTCTCAGAATGATGAAATGGTGGTGAATCTTTAGTATGAAACCGCTGAACTAGAGATGAGTACAAGAAAAAATAGTAACAGAATTACTATTATACCATAACAATTTATTGATGAAGAAAAGGCTGGAAGTGACATTTCAAGAGTAGAGAAGTATAGTGCCATAATCCTTAAGAGTGCAGAAATGAAGTTACTAGAAGAAGAAATATTCCAATTAGCTAAACAAGTAGGAAGAATTTTGTGTTTTCAAGAAATTTGTGGAGTTATAGAAATGCTGGAATTTGAAGTAAGGAATGATGAAGTCATGAATGAGAAATGAGAAGAAGGACATGGGATTATTGCAGAGAATCAATGGAGAAGGCATTTGTACATCTCAGAAATGTATATGGAAGGTTATTGGCATAGGGATTATGATGTTCTATTTCAAGAACAGAATTAGTTGTAGGGGAATAGTATTCAACATATGAGAAGTGAAGTGGACAAAGAATTGGATGAGTTGTGGAAAGTCATACAAAAACATTCCAATAAAACAAATATAGGACAAAAGAAGAAAGGAAGGTTGGCTGGAAGGAATGGTACAGGTGAAGGGAATGGAAAACTATGAATTAGAGTGAGAAAAATAGCAACAAAATATGTGAAAAGGACAACAGCAGATAGTGAGAGCATAACAAATGAGGCATTACAACATAAAGGATGGAGACTTGAGGGACAAACAACAAAAACAGTAAACAAGGATAGACTACCAAACCAATTATGGGATCCAGGTGGACACAAATCAGAAGTGCATGATCAGGAGATCATGATTAATTTAAACTTTGGGAGTCTGATGCAGGAGCATCTAGACCTAGCCAGCAATGTGATTGAGCGGTCACATGTTGTGGCTAATGCAAGTTTGGAGGAAGACTTGGTTGTTAAATTTGTATTAATTTCAAATAAATTTAAGTAGTTAAGAGTGGACTAACTTTGAACAAAATTGGGAATAAAAATGGCAAATGATGCTCCCTACATGGAGATCAAGCCAAGTAGTCTAGTTTATTTAGATTAGGATAGGATTGAATTCTAAATGTATAATTTATTCCTTCAATTGTGGAGGAGATGGTTAACTTAGCGTATATGTGTTCCTTTCTTTTCTAAAAAATAAGCGAGAGAGACAAAGAAAGGAATTCGAAAGATTTGTAAGCCTACGAGCAGCATAGGAGGGGAAGGTGGCTAGTTAGAATAATCAGGCCAGAAAGGGTAGAGAACCCCAAATATAGTTTTTTATGTGTTTCTGTATGTAGAAAATTGATTTTGAAAGTAGAACTATGTAAAGGATTGCATTGCTTTTGTGACAGAGGTGTTTAATATGTAATCTGGGCAAGGCCGAAGGCTCTATTATTTGTTTACTATGAATATATAGTGTTGCATGCATAATTGTATAACCGAGCTGTGGTGACCTTAAATGCTTGTTTTTATATATACTAGGGTAATATTGATGCCGACCTGTGGTTTTTGATGTTTTTTAATGGAGATTGGGTGTTAAAGGAATGTTGGGCGAGAGCATTCCATTGTTCTGGCTTCGTAGGAAAGAAACCCAAAATACACTAATTATTAGTGAAACCACAGTCAAATTGAAGAATCTGGACCTCAAATCATTATAGGCAGGAGTTTTAATGTTATCGGGTCCATAGAACCCCAAGCCACATCGCCCCTTTGTATTTATTTTGTTATATCGCCGAAAGCTATTTACACTGGAAAGTCGTGCTAAAACACTTCGAGTAACTGTGTGGCGGACTTGAAAATTTGTACACGGACACTTTGTGTCATATTGTGTCCAAACTCGTAATTGCATCACACCATCAAAGTGACGTGCGTCAAAGGCTTAGACCTCACCTTTTGTGATTGTTGATTGTGACATATCGCATCGAGGTTTTGAAGGGGTGACATTGTATTGTAAAATGGGCATATCAGACCTCCGCAAGGGATAGCGCTTATAGTTATAGGCATTGAGACCTCTCATTGCCGATATTGTGATCTAAGCTGAGCCGTCTGATCGGCCAGATCTAGATCTACAACAATAATGCACATAACTATGTAAAAATGTAGAAAGGCTTTGTTTCGACCTTTTGAAGAGTATTTGGTCTCGAAAGGGAAAAAGGCATAGTTTAAGCTTTTTTGAAGGCTTTCCACTCCCAATAGAGTAAAGGGCCTATATCTTGTAGAGAAACGGTGTAAAGCGGGCTAATTGGATGGATCATTTTTGATATGTTTGAGATTTTTAAGGCAAAATGCCTGTAGAACACTTTCGATATGCATATATCTGGGCAGAAGCTTTAAAGGGCTATTAAGGGAAATTTAAGTCCCAATAAGGTGTAGAACATGTGGTAGCCTTAAGGTTGCATCACATTTCATCACATGACACACAATACCTCTACATGTGTTTCCTAGAACTACAATATTGTAGAAGATTTGGCAAAAGCAACATCACCCATGTCTACTCTTGAAGTTTTGCAAACTTGTCTAGCACAATGGAAAGCTTTGCTTTCGACCATTGGTGGAGGTGATCCTCAGGATTCCATGCTACAAATTTTTGAAATGGAGAAAATTAAGCCTCACCTTTCCCTTCAACTTGCATTTTAGGTGCAGCTTATATCAAAAGGTAGAGTTATCCATAGAATGACCATTGATGAAGACACTTCGACCTGCATCATGTTGAATTCATGTTGGAACACCATGGGTTCTCCCACCCTCAGTCTGCCTTCGAATTCCCTTAAAGAATTCAATGGCCACACTTTAATCCCGAAAGGATACCTTGTCAGTGACCCCATCAATCTGAGTGGGAAAACAATAACGGTGGATATTGAAGTTGTAGATCGTGATCTCAACTATAATATGCTTTTGGGCCACAGTTGGACTTTTCCTCTCCCACTGCCCAAGGTGTTAGAAAATTATCTATTACGGAGCAAAAGAAAACATAAGATATTGCAGAAATATAAACACAGAAAATGCATAAAACAAGAGAGATACAGATATACGTGGTTCACCCAATTTGGGCTACATCCACCCTGAATAGCTAGTCCTTCCTTTATATTATCTAGCAAAATGAAGAGACACAACCTACAACAGATCTGATGTAATGTCTTCTGTTTTTTCTCATAGTTTCAGCTCTCTGCCTCTTGCTCGGAGAATACACATATATTACACAGACTCAATACAATGCCCTCATACAAAGAGAGGGGTTGCCTTATAGGGCAAAAAACCTTAAAATAAACATAAGTTCTACCGTTAGATCATCCGCCTAATGAACGGCCCAAATTGACTAGAAATTACTATACTTTTACAAGGTAATTTTACATCTATTTTTAGCTTTGGGGGCACTGCCCCCGAGCCCCCGCTGGGGGACCGCTGGCCCTTAGACCCCCCAGCTGGGGGGGATCGGCCCCCTCGGACCCCCACGGGGGGGAGAAGTCCCCCTCACACCCCCCCAAATGGAGGGGTGTACAAACTTCCTTGGGTATATATTCAGCTGAAACAAAGACCTTTGAACAATCATGCTCCACACACAACAATATCCCACTTGGAGAATGATTGTAGCAACTCCACCGCTGCTTCATTTGTTGGACAATGACTCCTCTTTGGACTTGGATATTTCTCATATTCATCGTCATCCTTGAAGACCAATTGAAACTGAGCATATTCTCAATTTATCCCTGGCTACAAATTTTGTTAGCATATCTGCAGGATTCTGGCTAGTGTGTATCGTTTCCAGCTTCAACTCTCCATCTTCCAACACTGATCGTATGAAATGGTACTTGAGCTATATGTGTTTAGTCTTGTAATGAAATGTTGAGTTCTTTGCAAGATGAATGGAACTTTGGCTATCACTGTATAATGTGCCCATATCATGTTCCTTACCCAATTCACCCATAAAACTTTGTAACCAAATCATTTCTTTACTAGCCTTTGTAGCAGCAACATACTGTGCTTCTGTTGTTGAAAGTGCAACAAAACTTTGGATTTTTGAAAAACAACTGACAATTGTTCCACCCACAGTAAATACATATCCTGTAGTGCTCCTCCTATTATCCCTGTCACCTGCCATATCTGCATCAACATATCCCTGTAGAGAAATGTTTGAACCACCAAAGCATAATGCTTGATCTGTGGCACCTTTCCAATATCTGAGAATCCATTTCACTGCCATCCAATGTTCCTTTGCTGGATTGTTTATGTACCTGCTTACAACTCCCACTGCATGTGCAATATCAGGACTTGTACAAACCATTGCATACATTAAGCTTCCAACTGCTGATGCATATGAAACTTTAGACATATAATCCATGTCTTCTTGGGTCTTTGGGCACGTTTCCTTACTAAGTTTGAAAGGGCTAGCAAAAGGTGTGGTAACTAGTTTTGCATTGTGCATATTAAATATTTTCAACACCTTTTGTATGTACTCATTATGAGACAATGTTAATTTACGATTTCTCCTGTCTCTAGTTATTCCCATACCAAGGATTTGTTTTTCAGCTCCCAAATCATTCATTGCAGATGAATTTGCCAATTTTCTTTTGAGCACATTTATTTCCTGCATGTTAGGCCCTGCAACAAGCATGTCATCTACATACAATAAAAATATAATATAGCTGGCATCATTTTGCTTTTTCAGATAAACACAATGATCAGAGTGACATCTAGTATAACCTTGTTCAGACATAAACTTGTCAGATTTTAGATACCACTACCTTGGAGCCTGTTTTAAGCCATACAAGCTCTTCATCAACTTGCACACTAGTTTGTCCTTCCCTTTCACTTCATATCCTTGTGGTTGTTGCATATATATTTCTTCCTCCAAAGCCCCATGGAGAAATGTTGTCTTTACATCTAACTGCTCAAGATGCAAATCTTCAACTGCTACAAGACTTAAAATAGTTTTGATTGAAGCGATTTTAACAAGAGGAGAAAATAATTCATCAAAATCAATACCTTTCTTCTGTGCAAACCCCTTCACCACAAGTTTAGCTTTGTAACTCTGTTTTCCTCCATCTTCTTCCTTTAGCCTGTAAACCCATTTATTCTTCAATGTAGTTTTTCCTGCAGGAAACCTGACTAAGTCCCAAGTCTGGCTATGCATTAAGGAGTCCATCTCTTCTTCCATGACTACCTCCCACTTATTCCTTCTTTCAACTTGCATTGCTTCTTCATAACATTCAGGTTCACCAGAATCAGTCAACAATAAATAATATAATGAAGGAGAGTATTGTTCAGGGGGTCTACTTATCCTGGTAGATCTTCTAACACCACTTTCAGGTGTTTGAGGTGCCTGTTGCTATTGTGGTGGTTGTTGTTGTTGTGGTTGTTGATTATTATTATTTTCAGACACCTTTAATTTTTCAGTGATTGTATCAAGAACTACATATTCCTTGTTTTTTTTCCTGTTTCTTTTCCTGCAACTGATTCTTGTACAAGACCTTTTCATTGAATATTACATCTCTGCTCCTAATGGTTTTGTGATTTTCATAATCATATAAGTGATAACCAAAATCATTAACACCATATCCAATAAAGGTACATTTATTTGACTTTGCCTCAAGCTTTGTTTTATTTTCTTTATCAATATGGACAAAGGCCTCACAACCAAAAGGCTTTAAAAAAGAGTAGTTTACTTTTTTACCTATTTGTTCTTCCTCTGGAACACCACCATCCAAGGAACTTGAATGCCATTTGTTTATTAGATAAACAAAAATATCTACAATATCTGCCAAAAACTGTAAAGGCAATCCTGCATGCAATCTCATGCACCTTCCATGCTCCATGATTGTTTTGTTCATCCTTTCTGACACACTATTTTCTTGTGGTGTTCTTGGAACTGTCTTCTCTCTGTTAATTCCATGCTCTGAACAGTACCTATCAAACTCTTTGTTGCAATATTCACCTCCATTGTCTGATCTAAGACACTTCAATTTCTTTCCTGTCTCAATCTCAACCAAATCTTTCCATTTCTTGAAAGTATCAAATACATCAGATTTATTCTTAATACAATAAATCCATGTTTTTTTAGTTGCATCATCAATAAAAGTAACATAATAATGAGATCCACCAAGATATGATATCTAAGCAGGTCCCCATACATCTGTATGCATAAGCTCTAATTTTTTGCTCTTCTTTTCTTTCCCAACTCTGAGAAATCTAACTCTCTTCTGTTTTCCATAAATGAAATTCTCACAGAAGTCCAAATCAACATTCTTCAAACCCGGCAACAAATTCCTCGAGTGAAGAATATTCATCCCCTTTTCACTCATGTGTCCGAGCCTATGATGCCATAATGCTACATCTGCTCCTTTGGAAGTTAAAGCATTAACAGAGTTAGAAATAC